>WBZZ01002047.1:200000-205000 GCA_019918135.1 Paulinella micropora
CCCGCCGCGCCGGCCCGGCCCCAACACACCAATGATCCGGCCGGCGCGGCGACGGCTGATACTGCCGACACTGCTAGCCATGATATGGCTGACACGAGCGTGACGGGCAGGAAAAAGGAAAAAGAAACGGCCGGTAATAGTAATAAGACAACAGGCATCACAGGAGGGGAGGACGCGGCGTTGCGCCGCGCGCAGACGTACTTGGCCAGAAAAAAGGTATGTGTCTTTGTCTATCTCTATGTCCATGTTCATGTCTATGTCTATGTCTTTGTCTTTGTCTTTGTCTATGTCTATGCCTATATCTATGTCTACATCTGTATCCATATCTATGACTATATCTATATCTATATCTATATCTATATCTATGTTTATATCCATATCTATGTTTATATCTATTTAATATCTATATCTGCATCTATATCTATATCCATATCTATATCTCTATATCTATATCTAGGCAGAAGAGAAGCACAGGACACCTGCGAATATCAATTGGGGAGATGCCAGCATCACATGGTATGTACACGCATACATATAGATATAGATATAGATAGAGATAGAGACAGAGATATAGACATAGACATAGACATAAACACAGACACAGACATAGACATAGACACAGACACAGACATAGACATACAGATAGAGATAGACATACAGATAGAGATAGACATAGAGAACAGGACGCCTGTGAGTGTCAATTAGGAAGATGCCAGCATTACTTGGTATAGACATACATACATACATACATACATACCCACATACATACATGAATACATGAATACATACATACATACATACATACCATACCATACATACCATACCATACATACATACATACATACATACATACATACATACACTCCTGCGAGTGTCTATTGGGGAGATGTCAGTATATCTCTTGGTACATACATACATACATACATGCATACATACATACATACATACATACATACGTATGTATGTACGTACACACATACATACATACACGCCTGGTATTGGTGTATATATACACGCATACATATATGCATACTTGCACATACATCAAATACATACGTACATACATACATACATACATACACACACACACAGGGGCAGACCTCCCAAACAGAGCGATAACGACAATAACGCATACATACATACACGCATGCATACAGGGGCACACCTCCCAAACAGAGCGATAACGACAACAGCGCTGCTGGCAGGGCGCGACAACAGCAGCAGCAGCATCAGCAACAACAACAACAGCAATTACCACACAGCACGTCTTCGCGAGCCAGTCAAGGCCCAGTACCCAGAGAGGTAGATCATCTTTTAGTTTTGTTCTTCGTATTTTTTGCTTTTGTTGTTGTTGTTGGTTGTTGTTGTTGTTGTTGTTGTTCGCTCCAGACTGTCGTCTTGTCCCACCACTGCCTGCCTTGTCCTCCTTTCGCCCCACTACTGCCTTTCTTGTCCTCCTTTTATCCTATTTCTGACTTTTCTTGTCCTCCTTTGATCCTACTGCTGCCCTGCATTTGTCTCTTGTTTAGACCGGCAACTACCGCGGGAGTCCGCCTAGAGGGCAACGGGGCAGCCAAAGCAAGCGTGAAGCCTCCAACACCGCCTCTAAGAGCGCCACACCAAGCAAGTCGACACGGCTCAGCCCGAGCAGACTGGCCGCGCGCCTCACGCCCAGCAAGGTGCTTCCCCTGACTGCCTGTCTGCCTGCCTGCCTGCCTGCCTGTCTGTCTGCCTGTCTGTCTGTCTGTCTATCTATCTATCTATCTATCTATCTATCTATCTATCTGTCTGTCTGTCTGTCTGTCTATTTCTCTATCTTCCAGCCCGCTGTCCAGTCACCTCCGGGTGACGGGGTGGAATGCATTGCCTATGTCCTCGGATATGCAGCGCTGATAGACCAACATTCTATCTATCTACTTATCTTAGCACATATCTATCTATCTACTTATCTGAGTACACGTCGCGAACCAGCCCCGCGCCTCTGCTCAGAGAGACATACATGTCTATCTATCTGTCTGTCTGTCTGTCTATCTTCTACTATCTATCTATCTATCCATCTATCTATCTATCTATCTACCTACCTACTTAACCTACCTACCTACCAACCCACCTACCTACCTATCTACCTACCTACCTACTACCTACCTATCTATCTATCTATCTATCTATCTATCTATCTATCTATATACCTACCTACCTACCTACCTACCTATCTATCTATCTTAGTACACATCGCGCACCAGCCCCGCGCGTCTCCCGAGAGAGACATACATTTCCCCCAGCAAGTACCGCAGCAGCCCGAGCATCACACCCAACAAGAACAGCAGGTGTGTGCCAACGACTGCCTCACTCTTGCCTTTTAATACCTGTAACTGCCTCACCATTGCCTCTTTATTCCTGTAACTGCCTCACAATTGCCTCGTTATTCCTCTAAATGCCTTACTATTGCCTTTTGATTCTTCAATTTGGCTCACTATTGCCTATTAATCCTTCAACTGTCTCACTGTTGCGTTTTGATCCCTGTAACTGCCTCACTACATTCCCCCCCCCCCCCCCCCAGCAAGTACCGCAGCGGCCCGAGCATCACAGCCAACAAGAGCAACTACTTACTTACTTACTTACTGTCCTCTCTTCCTTCCTTCCTTACTTCCTTCCTTCCTTCCTTCCTTCGTTTTTCTTTTCTTTCTTCCCTCTTTGTTTCTTTCCATACGTTTCCCCCAGCAAGTACCGCAGTAGCCCTAGCATCACACCCTGCAAGAGCCAGTGTCGACAACTGTCTCACCGTTGCCTTTTAATCCCTCTAACTGCCTCGCTATTGCCTTGTGATCCTTGAACTGCCTCACTATTGCCTTGTAATCCCTGCCGCATCACCATGGCCTCTTCATCCCTGTAACTGCCTCACTATTGCCTTTTAATCCCTGTAACTGCCTCACTATTGCCTCTTTATCCCTCTAACTGCCTCGCTATAACCTTTTGATCCTTCAACTGCCTTTTAATTCCTGTAACTGCCTCGCTATTGACTTGTAATCCCTGTAACTGCCTCACATTACCTCTTTATTCCTCTAAATGGATCACTATTGCCTTTTAATCCTGTAACAGTCTCACTATTGCCTCACTATTGCCTTTTAATCCCTGTAACTGCCTCACTATTGCCTCTTTATCCCTCTAACTCCCTCGCTATTGCCTTTTGATCCTTCAACTGCCTCACTATTGCCTTTTAATTCCTGTAACTGCTTCACTATTACCTTTTAGTCGCTGTCACTGCCTCACTATTGCCTTGTAGTCGCTGTCACTGCCTCACTATTGCCTTGTAGTCGCTGTCACTGCCTCACTATTGCCTTTTAGTCGCTGTCACTGCCTCACTGTTGCCTTGTAGTCGCTGTCAACTGCCTCACTATTGCCTTGTAGTCGCTGTCATTGCCTCACTATTGCCTTTTAGTCGCAGTCATTGCCTCACTATTGCCTTTCTTGTCCTGACGTTCTCTTGCTCAGGTACCAACGCGGCAGCCCTGCCAGGCAACAGACCGCGGGCAGGTCTATCTATCTATCTATCTATCTATCTATCTATCTATCTATCTATCTATCTATCTACCTATCTACCTATCTATCTATCTATCTATCTATCCATCCATCCATCCATCCATCCATCTATCTATCTATCTTTGGTTTTTTGAAATGGGTGCCATCTGTCGACAGACAGAGAATTAGGGGATGGTGTGGGTGTGCTGGGCCCGTGGTGGGGTGCCTTATGTGTGCCTAGCCATACGCCTATAAGTCACATGCCGAAATAGCGACGGGAAGCACAATCCTGTTCCCTCAGGGTGCCCTTTCTCGCTTGTTGAGCCCGGAATAAAACCCACAGTGCTCTGTCGGTTTATGCTAGACTGTCGATGTCACAGTCTCGAAACTCCATCTGCGTACTGGGCCCTCTGTAATGGAGGTGGGAGCTCGTTCTGCAAGGGGCGCTTATGGAACGAGCCCCGGCCCCGCCTGGTACTAGGGAGCTTTGGTATCGCCTGTATCAGTCCCTTCCGTGCAAACACCACGGCTTAGCTGGGCATCGGGTTAATACTTTACCCACAGACTTCCTTGGTTGACGAAATCAGAAGCTCCTTTTTTCTGACATGAGTCGATATCTCATCTATCCTATCTATCTATCTATCCATCTATCTATCTATCTATCTATCTATCCAACCTATCTGTCCTACCTACCTACCTACCTACCTACCGACCTACCTACCTACCAATCTATCTATCTATCTGTCTATCCTAGGTCAGACAGCGGAACCTCGAGTAGAGAAATCACACCCGTCAAGCGTGCACTGCTGGTGCCTACCAACGTACATACATACATACAGACATACATACATACATACATACATACATACATACATACATAATTACATACATACATACATACATACATACATACATGCATGCATGCATACATACATACATACATACATACATAAAGCTTACATACATACATACATACAAACAGACAGACAGACATACATACATACATACATACGTACATACATGCATGCAACACAAGCAAGCAGCGCGAAATCACACCCGTCAAGCGCGCACTGCTGACACAATACAAAACAATACAATACAATACAATACAATACAATACAAGACAAGACAAGACAATACAGTAGAGTATAATACAATACAATACAATACAATACAATACAATACATCACATTACATCACATCAGACCTGCCCAGCGTGCACTGCTGGTACATACATACATACATACATTACATGCATACATTACATACATACATACATGCATTCATACATTCATACATGCATACATTCATATATATATATACATACATTACATACATACATAGACGCATACATACACACACACACAGGAGCAGCTGGATCAGCGTTATCAGCGGCGAAAAAGTGATAGTTCTGCCAAAAAGGCCACCCCCACCAAGCGCCAGTTGGATCTGGACTTGGCGACGCCACCCAAGCGAAGCTC
>WBZZ01002047.1:210000-217500 GCA_019918135.1 Paulinella micropora
GCAGCAGACAGGGGAAAAGGCAGTAGTGAGGCAGCAGAGAGGACAAAAGGGGGTAGTGAGGCAGCAGGCAGGACAAAATAAGGCAGTAGTGAGGCAGCAGACAGGACAAAAAGGCAGTGCTGGTAGGCTTACGGTAGCACAAAGGCAGATAGCCAAATCGGCGCTCAACAGGTCAACGGGCAGTCTTTCTTTCTATCTACCGACCTACCTACCTGTCTATCTATCTATCTATCTATCTACCTATCTACCTACCTACCTACCTATCTATCTATCTGTCTGTCCTGTCTGTCTGTCTGTCTGTCTGTCTGTCTATCCATCCATCTATCTATTTGCACAACAACAGGTCAGCTACGCAGCTGGTGACCAAGACAACTTTATACTCTGCCTCACTGCTGCCTTTTGTGCCCTTCCGCTGCCTCACTACTGCCTTTTTGGCCCTGTCTGCTGCCTCACTACTGCCTTTTTGGTCCTGTCTGCTGCCTCACTACTGCCTTTTTGGCCCTGTCTGCTGCCTCACTGCTGCCTGTTCCGCACTGTCTGCTGCCTCACTACTCACTAAAGCCTTTTTGTTGTTGTTGTTGTTGATGTTGTTGTTGTCGTTGTTGTTGTTGTTGTCTTGACAGGTCCAGAGAAAACGACGAGGGTGGCCAGGAAAACATCTCTCAACTCACAAGAGCCTCCATGCTGGGGTATGTATTCATATGATGATAAGAATAAGAATAATAAGAATATGCAAGTATGAATGAGTACATACATACATAAGAATTTGTTTATGTATTTATTTATTTACTTACTAACTTAAATATTTATTTATTTATTTATTTATTTATTTATTTATTTATTTATTTATTATCATTATTATTATTATTATTATTATTATTATTATTATTATTATTATTATTATTATTATTAGTTCATACGCCATCGGTCCCTTTCCATGGGCTGATTGGTATAAACCTCCTAGAGTAATGTTCTATGCCGTCACTTCCTTTATTTCACCGATTGGTGTGGAGACTTTCCTTATGGAATGGAGGACTGGATGCACATGGCCTTTTGGCTCAGCAATTGGCAGGAGATACATTATTATTATAATTATTATTATTATTATTATTATTATTACTATTACTATTATTATTATTATTATTATTATTATTATTATTACTATTGGACACCGTGATAGCCCAGTGGTCAAGTTCTACCATCTGGGCCCTGTCGCCAGTTCGATTCCCGTCGGTGCCACCAGTATTTTCATTGAACACACCGGTCCGTCTGGACCAGTATTTTCATTGAACATACCGGCCCGTCTGGAAGTGTTGGAACTGCCCTTGCGGGGGTGTCATTAGAGCTTATCGTCAATTCTTCGTACTCCCCTCACGGGTGAGACGATGGAGGCGCATGTGCAGAAATGCATCAGCTATTGACAGAGAAGCACTATTATTATTACTATTATTATTACTATTATTATTATAATCCCTGAAAGGTGTTGGTGAAGGGGGTGGGGGGTTTGGGGGCAGGGGGAAAATAAAATTGTGTACCCCCCCCCCTCCAAATTGGCACCCCTGTCGGAATAAATCATGGTTTGTGGGAACGAGGAGGAGTTCGGAGCTCATAATTGCAGGGTGGTTAGCCCCAGACTCGATGTTGATGCTGATATAATTTTTTTGGAAGTCACGCAAATATTTGCGTTAGGGGAGTGTCCTGAATCTCAAAATTCCTAGTTTTTTTTCACACCCCAATCGGAATAAATCATGGTTTGTGTGAACCAGGAGGAGTTGGGAGCTCATATTGACAGGGTGGCTAGCCCCAGACTCGATGTTGATGCTGATATAATTTCTTTGGAATTCACGCAAATATTTGCGTTAGGGGAGTGTCCTGAATGCCAAATTTCCTCTCTTTTTTTTGGCACTACTTGCCGGTGCCTTCGGCAATTGAACGTACCCTGTCGACGGGGCAGGGGGGGTCCGGGGGGCCCTCCCACCGGAACCCCAGCCCTGTGATTGTACGTACCCGTTCTGGTCGCGGGTGTCACCTACACCTGAAATTGAGGTTTTTTGGCCACCAGGCGCCCTTTGCGGCACCTCCGGCAATTCAACGTACCCTGTCGAAGGGAAGGGGGCGGGAGGGGAGGGGGGGGTACGGGGGGCCCTCCAAAAAGTGATAAGAAGTGGGGTTGGCGGGGTTTGGTGCGCGAAGCGCACCGATAAACCATCCTTTCAGGTGTTGGCGCAGCCCCTAGTTATTATTATTATTATTATTATTATTATTGGACACCGTGATAGCCCAGTGGTCAAGTTCTACCATCTGGGCCCTGTCGCCAGTTCGATTCCCGTCGGTGCCACCAGTATTTTCATTGAACATACCGGTCCGTCTGGACCAGTACTTTCATTGAACATACCGGTCCGTCTGGACCAGTATTTTCATTGAACATACCGGTCCGTCTGGAAGTGTTGGAACTGCCCTTGCGGGGGTGTCATTACAGCCTATCGTCAATTCTTCGTACTCCCCTCACGGGTGAGACGATGGAGGCGCATGTGCAGAAATGCATCAGCCATTGACAGAGAAGCACTATTATTATTATTATTATTATTATTATTATTATTATTATTATTATTATTATTATTATTATTATTATTGGACACCGTGATAGCCCAGTGGTCAAGTTCTACCATCTGGGCCCTGTCGCCAGTTCGATTCCCGTCGGTGCCACCAGTATTTTCCTTGAACATACCGGTCCGTCTGGAAGTGTTGGAACTGCCCTTGCGGGGGTGTCATTACAGCCTATCGTCAATTCTTCGTACTCCCCTCACGGGTGAGACGATGGAGGCGCATGTGCAGAAATGCATCAGCCATTGACAGAGAAGCACTATTATTATTATTATTATTATTATTTTTCCCGATGAAAAAACCTAGTCACACTTGCTAAACAGAGTTCCAGCCCAATGGCCTCAAGGCGTTAAACTGTGACGCCAACTCATAACCCTTTGGTGGTAGATGCTGGGGAGGAGGGTCGTTGCGCGCGTAAAAGATCTTAAACTCCGCATATGCTGGTTGATAGCCCAGGACCCAGCAGACACCAGATTGTTATGGGTGGGGTTTCGAGGCAGCTCTAGCAACCGCGCTTGGTGTATGCACTTGCACATTCGGTGACGTCTTGCAAGAGGTTGCTGGGACTGCGGAATAACCTCGGCTTAGTGCAGTCTTGCCCTCAGGAGCTCCATCGCTGGCCCCGATCATCAGGCGAGAGACTGACACGGGGGGGTGGAGGACCTCGAACAAGGGTATTGGAGGCTTATGTCCGTTGAGGATATGCCATTAGCTGCATCAGTACGCCTCAGATATAGTATTATTATTATTATATTATATTATATTATATTATATTATATTATATTATATTATATTATATTATTATCCTGAAAGGTATTGGAGTAGGGGGTGGGGGGTTTGGGGGGAGGGGGGAGGGGGATATTGGAAATTGTGTACCCCCCCCCCCCCCCGAAATCGGCACCCCTGTCGGAATAAATCATGATTTGTGTGAACCAGGAGGATTTGGGAGCTCATATTCGCAGGATAGCTAGCCCCAGACTCGATCTAGATGCTGGTATAATTTTTTTGGAATTCACGCAAATATTTGCGTTATGGGTGTCCTGAATGCCAAAATTCCTTGTCTTTTTGGCCTATTTTTGCACCCCCTGTCCCTATAAATCATGGTTTGTGTGAACCAGGAGTTGATAGCTCATATTGGCAGGGTGGTTAGCCCCAGACTCGATCTTGATGCTGATATAATTTTTTTTGGAATTCACGCAAATATTTGCGTTAGGGGAGTGTCCTGAATGCGAAATTTCCTTGTTTTTAGCAGCACTTGCCGGTGCCTCCGGCAATTGAACGTACCCTGTCGACGGGGCAAGTGGGGGGGGGGGGGGGGGGGTCCGGGGGCCTTCCCCCCAGGAACCCCAGCCCTGCGATTGTACGTACCCGTGTTGGTCGCGGGTGGCACCCACACCAGAAAATTGAGGTCTTGTGCCACCAGGCGCCCTCCGGCAATTGAACGTACCCTCTCGGGGCAGGGGGGGGGGGGGGGGGGGGGGGGGGCTCCCCCAGGAACCCCATCCCGGCGATTGTACGTACCCATTTTGGTCGCGGGTGGCACCCACACCAGAAATTGAGGTCTTGTCCACCAGGCGCCGTTTGCGCACACCAGAGGGAGTTAGCTGCTGTTATTTGGTGGATCTGACACTTCTTGATGAGCTCTCCTCGGAAGTATAAAAATTGTGGCGTCGGGTGGCTTACACACCGGAAAATCGAGGTTTTGGCGCCACCAGGCGCCGTTTGCGCGCACCTGAGGGAGTTTGAGGCTGATGTTTGGTGTACCCGACACCTCTCGGTGCGCTCTCTTCGGAGATAAAAAAGTTTTGGTGGCGGGTGTCAAAAAAACCTGAGATTTTAGGTTTTTGTGCCACCAGAGCTTACGTTCTGCTGGTACCTCCGGCATTTGAACGTACCCTGTCGACGGGAAAGGGGGGGTCCGGGGGGCTCTCCCCCCGGGCACCCCAGCCCGAGGTGGGGGGGCGGGTGCGCGGAGCGCACCGCAAACCATCCTTTCAGGTGTTGGCGCAGCCCCTAGTTATTATTATTATATTATTATTATCCCTGAAAGGTGTTAGGAGTAGGGGGTCTGGAGGGAGGGGGAAAGTGGAAATTGTGTACTCCACCCCCCCCCCCCACCACACACACACACACACACACACACCAAATCGGCACCCCTGTCCCTATAAATCATGGTTTGTGGGAACCAGAGGAGTTGCGAGCTCATTTTGACAGGGTGGCTAGCCCCAGCCTCTACCTTGATGCTGATATAAGTTTTTGGAATTCACGCAAATATGTGCGCTAGGGAGTGTCCTGAAAGCCAAAAGTCCTTGTTTTTTGGGCCTATTTCTGCACCCCCTGTCCCTATAAATCATGGTTTGTGGGGAACCAGGAGGAGTTGGGCGCTCATATTTGCAGGGTGGCTAGCCTCAGCAGCCCCAGACTCGTTGTTGATGATGATGATATATGTATATATATATATATATTGGAATCTCGCAAATATTTGCGTTAGGGAGTGTCCTGAATGCCAAATCCTTTTTTTTTTTTTTTTTTTTTTTTTTTTTTTTTTTTGGGGGGGGGGGGGGGGGGTAGTACTTGCCGGTACCTCCGGCAATTGAACGTACCCTGTCCACGGGGGGTCCCGGGGGGGGGGGGGCTTTCCCCGAGAAACCCAGCCCTGCAATTGTACGTACCCCACGCGAATTAGCCGGTGCCAAATGAATGGCTGAAAATGCTCCAAGGCTCTAAGAGTTGTGCCAGAAGGGTTTATGCCGGTTACCTCTAGCAATGGAAGGTAGAAGGGTTTATCTATGCCGGCTACCTCCGGCAAGGGAACGTACCCTGTCGACTGTGGAGAGGGGGGGGGGGGGGGGGGCTCCCCCCGGGAACCCAGCCCCGCAATTGTACGTACCCGAAGCGGATTTGCCGGCGCCAAAAGAATGGCTGAGAATGCTCCAAGGCTCCCAAAGTTGTGCCAGGGTTGAGAGGCTGATTTTTTGCCTTTCACAACCTCGGACGCGCTCTAGGTAGTCAACAGTTGAAAAAGATATTTACGAAGATTCTGGCAAAGTGCCAAAAAGAATGGCTGAGAATGCTCCAAAGGCTCTAAGTGTTGTGCCAGAGGGCTTCGAGGCTGATTCTTTGTGTTTTCGCAAGCTTGTCAGAGCTCTTTTTTAGGGATATAGTTGAAATTATGACATTCGAATGTAAGTAGTGCCAAAATGAATGGCTGAGATTGCTCCAAAGGCTGTAAAAGTTGTGCATGTGAGAATGAGAAGCGACCTTGGGGGGGGGGGGGGGGGGGTTGCGAAGCGCACCGCAAACCATCCTTTCAGGTGTTGGCGCAGCCCCTAGTTATTATTATTATTAGTAGTAGTAGTAGTAGTAGTAGTAGTAGTAGTACTAGTAGTACAAGTAGTATTAGTATCAGTACTATTATTATTATTATTATTATTATTATTATTATTATTATTATTATTATTATTATTATTATGGACACCGTGATAGCCCAGTGGTCAAGTTCTACCATCTGGGCCCTGTCGCCAGTTCGATTCCCGTCGGTGCCACCAGTATTTTCATTGAACATACCGGTATTTTCATTGAACATACCGGCCCGTCTGGAAGTGTTGGAACTGCCCTTGCGGGGGTGTCATTAGAGCTTATCGTCAATTCTTCGTACTCCCCTCACGGGTGAGACGATGGAGGCGCATGTGCAGAAATGCATCAGCCATTGACAGAGAAGCACTATTATTATTATTATTATTATTATTATTATTATTATTATTATTATTATTATTATTTTGGGCACCGTGATAGCCCAGTGGTCAAGTTCTACCATCTGGGCCCTGTCGCCAGTTCGATTCCAGTCGGTGCCACCAGTATTTTCATTGAACATACCGGTCCGTCTGGAAGTGTTGGAACTGCCCTTGCGGGGGCGTCATTAGAGCCTATCGTCAATTCTTCGTACTCCCCTCACGGGTGAGACGATGGAGGCGCATGTGCAGAAATGCATCAGCCATTGACAGAGAAGCACTATTATTATTATTATTATTATTATTATTATTATTATTATTATTATTATTATTATTATTATTATTATTATTATTATTATTATTATTATGGAGGGGTGCACAGTATGGCACCCCACGGGAAGAGGAGGTGGTTGGGCCTCTTCCCACTGGTTTCGAGGCTATGTCGTTGTGTTGGCTCCGAGGCTATGTTGTTGTGTTGGTTCCGAGGCTATGTAGTTGTGTTGGTTCCGAGGCTCTGTTGTTGTGTGGGTTCCGAGGCTATGTCGATGTGGGTTCCGAGGCTATGTTGTTGTGTTGGTTCCGAGGCCATGTCGTTGTGTTGTTTTTTATAAGACATACACCACGTGGGATCAAAGGGGTATTTACATTCCGCGATCTAGGGGTGGTGACGGGTTTCGAGGCGTCCCAGATACTTACCACAAAACGTCCTCATGCGCTGGCAGACCGCATGAAATGTCTGCTACCCCTGTGAGTACCTCCATGCGGGACCTACACAGTCTCGTGGAGCTCTCACGCGGGGAAGATCAATGATTTGTAGTTGATTTCCTGCAAGGTACCCGACACTGTGCGGGTAGTAGGGACTTCCTTTTCTATGCAGGATGGTTAGAGTCACTCTTCCCTCCCCAACATACTCACTGTAGTCCCTGTTGGGTCGAGGGATGGAGGCGCATGGCCCTCGGGCTCAGCCATGAGAGATCAATATATATTATTATTATTATTATTACTATTATTATTATTATTATTATTATTATTATTATTTAGGGAGTACATAGGCCATCGGTCCTTTCCATGGGATGATTGGTATAAAGCTCCTAGAGTAATGTTCTATGCCGTCACTTCCTTTATTCCACCGATTGGTGTGGAGACTTTCCTTATGGAATGGAGG
>WBZZ01002047.1:225000-230000 GCA_019918135.1 Paulinella micropora
ATAGACTACATACCTATAGGCATACGCGCATACATCAGGCGTTCGAGGAGTTGATTGACTGCGTCCAACTTCATCTACTGCCTTTATTTCCTCTTCTACTGCCTTTATTTCCTCGTCTACTGCCTGTCACTGCCTTTTTTTCCTCACTACTGCCTTTATTACCCCATATCTTTGATTTCTGGGAGGTGGTAGACTGTGCCATAATTTACTGCCTTGCTTTCCTCGTCTACTACCTTTTTGTTTCATCCGCTGCCTTTATTTTCCCATCTCCTGCCTTCATTTTCCCCATATCATATGTGTTGTCTGGCAGGTGTTCGAGGAGGTGATTGACTGCGTCACCTCGGTCTTGGACGGGTACATCAATCCTTCATCATCCTTCATCATCGCTCATCATCCTTCATCATCGCTCATCATCCTTCATCATCATTTATCATCCGTTATCATCCTTCATCATCATCATTTCGTTGTAGGTACAACGCCTGCGTGTTCGCCTACGGGCAGACGGGCGCGGGCAAGGTAGACTTCATCATCATCATCATCATCATTATCATCATCATCATGGTTGTTGTTGTTGTTGTTTTTGTTGTTGTTGTTGTTGCTGCTGCTGTTGTTGTTGTTGTTGTTGTTATTATTATTATTATTATTATTATTGTTATTATTATTGTTATTATTATTGGACATCGTGATAGCCCAGTGGTCAAGTTCTACCATCTGGGCCCTGTCGCCAGTTCGATTCCCGTCGGTGCCACCAGTATTTTCATTGAACATACCGGTCCGTCTGGACCAGTATTTTCATTGAACATACCGGTCCGTCTGGAAGTGTTGGAACTGCCCTTGCGGGGGTGTCATTACAGCCTATCGTCAATTCTTCGTACTCCCCTCACGGGTGAGACGATGGAGGCGCATGTGCAGAAATGCATCAGCCATTGACAGAGAAGCACTATTATTATTATTATTATTATTATTATTATTATTATTATTATTATTATTATTATTATTATTATTATTATTGCCCAGTGGTCAAGTTCTACCATCTGGGCCCTGTCGCCAGTTCGATTCCCGTCGGTGCCACCAGTATTTTCATTGAACATACCGGTCTATTTCTGGACCAGTATTTTCATTGAACATACCGGCCCGTCTGGAAGTGTTGGAACTGCCCTTGCGGGGGTGTCATTAGAGCTTATCGTCAATTCTTCGTACTCCCCTCACGGGTGAGACGATGGAGGCGCATGTGCAGAAATGCATCAGTCAATGAGAGAAGCACTATTATTATTATTATTATTATTATTATTATTATTATTATTATTATTATTATTATTATGGACACCTTGATAGCCCAGTGGTCAAGTTCTACCATCTGAGCCCTGTCGCCAGTTCGATTCCCGTCGGTGCCACCAGTATTTTCATTGAACATACCGGTCCGTCTGGAAGTGTTGGAACTGCCCTTGCGGGGGTGTCATTAGAGCCTATCGTCAATTCTTCGTACTCCCCTCACGGGTGAGACGATGGAGGCGCATGTGCAGATTTGCATCAGCCATTGACAGAGAAGCACTATTATTATTATTATTATTATTATTATTATTATTATTATTATTATGGACACCGTGATAGCCCAGTGGTCAAGTTCTACCATCTGGGCCCTGTCGCCAGTTCGATTCCCGTCGGTGCCACCAGTATTTTCATTTGAACATACCGGTCCGTCTGGAAGTGTTGGGACTGCCCGTGCGGGGGTGTCATTAGAGCCTATCGTCAATTCTTCGTACTCCCCTCACGGGTGAGACGATGGAGGCGCATGTGCAGATTTGCATCAGCCATTGACAGAGAAGCACTATTATTATTATTATTATTATTATTATTATTATTATTATTATTATTATTATTATTATTAGGGAGTACATAGGCCATCGGTCCTTTCCATGGGCTGATTGGTATAAAGCTCCTAGAGTAATGTTCTATGCCGTCACTTCCTTTATTCCACCGATTGGTGTGGAGACTTTCCTTATGGAATGGAGGACTGGATGCACATGGCCTTTTGGCTCAGCAATTGGCAGGAGATACACTATTATTATTATTATTATTATTATTATTATTACTATTGTTAATATTATTATCATTATTACTATTGTTAATATTATTATCATTATTATCATTATTATTATTATTATTATTATTATTATTATTATTATTGTTGTTGTTGTTGTTGTTATTATTATTATTATTATTATTATTATTATTATTATTATTATTATTATTATTGTGGCATCGCCATAGCCCAGTGGTCGAGTTCAATACCGTCTGGGACCTGTCGCCATTTCGATTTCCGTCGGTGCCAGTATTTTCAAAGTGTATTTTCTTTGAAGGTACTGTTCGGTCTGGAAGGCTTGGAGCTGCCTTGCGGGGGTGTCAGTAGAGCTATCGGTCAAATTTTCGTACTCCCCTCGTGGGTGAGACGATGGAGGCACATGTGCAGATTTGCATCCGCCATTGGCAGAGAAACACTATTATTATTATTATTATTATTATTATTATTATTATTATTATTATTATTATTCTGACTGGTATAAAGCTCCTAGAGTAATGTTCTATGCCGTCACTTCCTTTATTCCACCGATTGGTGTGGAGACTTTCCTTATGGAATGGAGGATTGGATGCACATGGCCTTTTGGCTCAGCAATTGGCAGGAGATACACTATTATTATTATTATTATTATTATTGTGGACACCGTGATAGCCCAGTGGTCAAGTTCTACCATCTGGGCCCTGTCGCCAGTTCGATTCCCGTCGGTGCCACCAGTATTTTCCTTGAACATACCGGTCCGTCTGGAAGTGTTGGAACTGCCCCTGCGGGGGTGTCATTAGAGCCTATCGTCAATTCTTCGTACTCCCCTCGCGGGTGAGACGATGGAGGCGCATGTGCAGATTTGCATCAGCCATTGACAAAGAAGCACTATTATTATTATTATTATTATTATTATTATTATTATTATTATTATTATTAGTGTTGGGAGTAAGGGGTGGGGGAAAATAGGAAAATTTTGTACCCCATCCACCCCCACCCCCATCCCCAGCAAATCCGCACCCCTGTGGGAATAAATCAAGGTTTGTGGGAACCAGGAGTTGGGAGATCGTATTTGCAGGGTGGCCAGCCCCAGACTCGATGTTGATACTGACATAATTTTTTTGCAAATATTTGCGTTAGGGGAGTGTCTGAATGCCAAAATTCCTTCTTTTTTTTTTGGGGGGGGGGGGGTGTACTTGCCGGTGCCTCCGGCAATGGAACGTACCCTGTCGACGGGGAAGGGGGGGGGGGGGGGCCTCCCCCCGAACCCCAGCCCTGTAATTGTACGTACCCTACGCGAATCGGCCGGCACCAAAATGAATGGCTGAGAATGCTCCAAGGCTCTAAGAGTTATTCCACAAGGGTTTATGCCGGTTACCTCCGGCAATGGAACGTACCCTGTCGACTGTGAAGGGGGGGGGGGGGGGGGGGGGCCTCCCCCCGGGAACCCAAGCCCTGTAATTGTAAGTACCCGAAGCGAATTTGCCGGCACCAAAATGAATTCCTGAGAATGCTTTAAGGCTCTAAAAGTTGTGAAGGGTTGAGAGGCTGATTTTTTTGTTTGCAAAACCTCGGGACGCGCACTAGGTAGTGAACCAGTTGGAAAAGAGATTTACGAAGATTCTGGCAAAGTAGTGCCAAATAAATGGCTGAGAATGTTCCAAGGCTCTAAGAGTTGTGCCAGATGGGCTTAGGGCCTGTCTATGCAAAGTCTAATTCGCCCGTGTACGACCGTACGGGCGAATTCGCGCTTTTCTTTCGGTAGTGAGGAGACCCTCTGTGTCTCCCCCTTAGCACAATCGTACGTGCGCCCTTCCCCCCCCCAACAACAAAAAATAAGTATAATAATAATAATAATAATAATAATAATAATAATAATAGTGCCTCTCTGTCAATGGCTGATGCATTTCTGCACATGCGCCTCCATCGTCTCACCCGTGAGGGGAGTACGAAGAATTGACGATAAGCTCTAATGACACCCCCGCAAGGGCAGTTCCAACACTTCCAGACGGGCCGGTATGTTCAATGAAAATACTGGTCCAGAAATAGACCGGTATGTTCAATGAAAATACTGGTGGCACCGACGGGAATCGAACTGGCGACAGGGCTCAGATGGTAGAACTTGACCACTGGGCTATCACGGTGTCCATAATAATAATAATAATAATAATAATAATAATAATAATAATAATAATAATAATAATGTATCTCCTGCCAATTGCTGAGCCAAAAGGCCATGTGCATCCAGTCCTCCATTCCATAAGGAAAGTCTCCACACCAATCGGTGGAATAAAGGAAGTGACGGCATAGAACATTACTCTAGGAGCTTTATACCAATGAGCCCATTGAAAAGGACCAATGGCCTATGTACTCCCTAATAATAATAATAATAATAATAATAATAATAGTGCTTCTCTGTCAATGGCTGATGCATTTCTGCACATGCGCCTCCATCGTCTCACCCGTGAGGGGAGTACGAAGAATTGACGATAAGCTCTAATGACACCCCCGCAAGGGCAGTTCCAACACTTCCAGACGGACCGGTATGTTCAATGAAAATACTGGTCCAGACAATAATAATAATAATAATAATAATAATAATACTATATCTGAGGCGTACTGATGCAGCTTATGGCATATCCTCAACGGACATAAGCCTCCAATACCCTTGTTCGAGGTCCTCCACCCCCCCGTGTCAGTCTCTCGCCTGATGATCGGGGCCACCGATGGAGCTCCTGAGGGCAAGACTGCACTAAGCCGAGGTTATTCCGCAGTCCCAGCAACCTCTTGCAAGACGTCACCGAATGTGCAAGTGCATACACCAAGCGCGGTTGCTAGAGCTGCCTCGAAACCCCACCCATAACAATCTGGTGTCTGCTGGGTCCTGGGCTATCAACCAGCATATGCGGAGTTTAAGATCTTTTACGCGCGCAACGACCCT
>WBZZ01002047.1:235000-268346 GCA_019918135.1 Paulinella micropora
ACTTACTTACTTACTTACTTACTTACTTACTTGCTTACTTACTTACTTACTTGCTTATTTACTTTCTTACTTACTTACTTACTTACTACTTACTTACTTACTTACTTAATTTACTTTTTAACTTACTTACTTACTTACTTACTTACTTATTTACTTACTTACTTACTTATTCATGATCGTGCGTGTGTGTGTATCAGTCCTGACGCCGCGGACGCTTCCGAATCACTCAAGTCACTCAACTTTGCTACACGTGTGGCCACGGTCTGCTACTATCTATCTATCTATCTATCTATCTTGCGAACCACTCAAGTCACTCAACTTTGCTACACGCGTCGCTACGGTCTGTTACGTATATGCATGAATAAATACATACATACATAAATACATGCATTTCGTTCAATTAGTCAAGTCGCTCAAATTGTATGGTCTTGCATTGAATCGTATTGTGTTGTGTCGTATCGTATGGTATGGTATTGTACTGTATTGTGTGCACGCAGGTGACGCGTCCACAGGCCCAGCAGCACGTGGGCTTCTCTCGCAAACACTCCTACCTACTCATCTCATCGTCACAGACCGGCGACAAACACGCGCACGCTGAATAACTTCTTCTTCTCCTCCTCCTCTTCCTTCTTCTTCTTCTTCTTCTTTTCTTTTTTTTCTTTTTTTTTTTTTTTTTTTTTTTTTTTTTTTTTTTTTTTTTTTTGCAAACACTCCTACCTACTCATCTATTTTCTCCCTACACACTCCTCTCGAGCTCACAGTCTGGCGACAAACAAACTCCTCCTCCTCCTTTTCTCCTTCTTCTTCTTCTTCTTCTTCTTCTTCAACATTCTTCCCTTCCCTTCCCCTCCCATCTCTCCCTCCTACCTCTTCATCTCCAAATCCAAACCCTATGTAGTGCTTATTCACCAGTACCATATGTATTGGAGCTCCCTCACCAATAATACATACATATTTTGTGTGTGTATATATATATATAGTGCTCCTTCTTCTACGCCATGGGAAGTTCAGGTGTCGGGTGGGAGCTAGCCACTCCAGACCGGCTTTTGCTGGGCTGGGGTGGCTCTCTCGTACCCGAAGTTTCAAAATGTTGGGGTGTAGAATTTCGCCTCATCTCTTGTATGTAGATCATATTTTCCTATTATCGGGGACATTGAAGTGGCCAAATGATTCAACTTTGAACATACACCGTTCTCAGTCAGTATGTAAGATACGAACATTCTGAGCATGTCATGTGAAAAGCTATCGACCTGAGCTTTCAAATGCTGTCTTTCGATTTATCGTAGCATCACTACGGACACAGAGAATTTTGAAATCAAAGTTTGTGGATTTTCCACTTGAGAGTCTCCGGTAATGTATGTGTGTGGCTCGTGTACAAAGCGCGTCCGCCTTCCAGCTATCTATTTGTCCATCTCTAGATCAATACATGCATACATGCATATATTATATATGCTAGTGCATGTATCTCATTCACAATTTTGCCCGCAGTGTATCTAAGATGTTCCCTCCTTGTACATGTTTCTGCCAGCAGGGCAAGTCCAACGCTACAAAAGACACACACGCTCAGGCCACCATCAATCCATGACAACCATCTGTCAACATGCCAACATGCAGACAAAAAGAGACAGAAGTAAACGGGAAACCACACTAGTGCAGATCAGGCTGTTCGCAGCGTTACCCGCGTTCGAAGTGTAAGCGTATCAATAGCGACAGTCAAATGGCAAAGTGATCCAACGTTGATCTTATCATTCTCCGTCAATAGAAGTGAAGTGACAATGCTGAAGCCATCCTTTGAAAGCTCAGGACAAGGACAAGGGCTTTCCAAGGACGTGCTCTGCAGTTTCATATCTCAAATATTGATTGAGAAGAATGAGGTCAAAGTCGGGCGGTTTCACCACTTGATAATAAGAGTGTGATGTCTGCATCCAGGGCACACTCAGAACACACGTTACTGAGTCGTGTAGCTTATCATAAATAGAAACATTGTTGAAGCAGTCGGAGGCTCAATCAGCTCGTCCAACGTGAACGACTGCTCACTCCGTACTGTTTTAACTTTATACAGATTTATTTTTCTACACTTGCCAGATTTTAAATTATTTTTCTACACACTATTAGGTTCATTTTTCTATTACTATGTCAAACTCAGCCATCAAATTTGATTTAAGGGTCAGATTTCAGATTAGCGGTCAGATTTTAGATTAGCGGCCAGAATTCAAATTAGTTCAATTTAACTGTAACATTTCGCAAAAATGATACAGATTTTGCGGACGTATATAGCCGTTAAATTGAACTAATTTGAATTCTGACCACTAATTCGAAATCTGACCGCTAATCTGAAATCTGGCCCTTAACTAAAATTCGATGGCTGAGTTTGACACTTGAATGTACCCAGTAATACACAGATTTTGTGTGTGTGTAAGTTTTTTTTCACGCAAACGCTTTTAACGTGATAAGAAAATACTTGCCAGGACTAGTATTCTATTTTTAGAGTCGACAGTTGAATTAGTATCAATCATATATTAATACTAGATATGCCGCTTATTCTTTGCCACCGTAAGTGTTGGAACTAATAATATTAATAGTTAGTCAGGCCGGCCGTGTCGGAGTAAGATTGTCGGTAGAGCCAGATGATTACCGTGCCGGGCTTAGATCCGATGTTATCAATACTTCGCGCTCTGCAGTGGCGCCTTCTGATATTGCTGTTGACATTCAAGACAACACAAAAAATTAGTTTTTCATTTTTGTGTCAGATTTTCATTTTTGTGACAGTTTTTCATTTTTGTGACAAAAATTCAAATTTTCAAATTTAACGGTAACATTTCGCGAAAATTTACGATATTTTGCGGACGAATATAGCCGTTAATTTGAAAAATTCAAATTTTCACCCAAAATCAAAATTCCAACCAAAACTGAAATTCCAACCAAAACAGAAAAATCAATTTTTTTTGTTGTCTTGAATGTCAACAGCAATATTATATATTCATGTGACTACTTGTATGAAAGCTTGAAGTTGTTACTACAGACTGTAGTGAGTGCTAGATTGTTATTACTGTGAGTTTGTATACAACTCTTCAAGTAGGCAGATACAACGAACTCTGATTAAGAACACTATGGCTGCATTGAGTCCTGACTCTGCCACGATGAGAGCAGGTGAACTTCAATACCAGTAAATAGCAGAGCGGTTACTTCGTTTATTTACGTAATTTCGTACTCGTTGCAGGCTTGAATGCAACTTACGCCGCGATCTAGTGTGCCACGTCGGAATCGTAGATTGTGACTCTCCAGTTGTCAAAGCTTTTTGTTTCAAGTCAACCGATTCGTCAAACGGATAGTGCAGGTCGGGTTGGTGCCGGAACTCGAAAACCAAACTGATGTAGGCGCAGATAGGTAAATATGGGACTTTAATAATACCTGATATTAAGCCGGACATATTACGAAGCTCTTCCCAACAGTAATCCCATTGTAGACAGGCTGAGGCACTGGCAGCGATAGTATTACTAAAAAGGACCGTTACCCTTTTTAGCCCGATTATATTATCGTTAAGCCGGACAACGGGAACTGGTTGCTGTTTGCCTTGGTTGTTTTGGCTTCGCTAGTCTCCCACATTTCCCACCATCTTTGATCCTTGCTTGTATAAGCTCAAGAAGATTGGGTTATTGGCGAAGTTGTTATTATTTGGTTTAGTAAAAGGATAGGCATCAATAAATATATTCTTTTATAACAGAACCCATAAAAGTGGAGTCCCATGCCTGTTTTTCTTTTACGCTAAATTTTGACAGCTCGCCGCACCATTTTCTGGGCAAGAATAAGCAAGGAAAGAGGATTCATTGCACAAGAAACGAGACAGAGACAGAGAGGGGTAGACGTGTCGGTTCTGTACCTATATTGCTCATTTTCTGCCATTCCTAAGGCTAGAACGTGTGGCAAACGAACAAACAAGTCTTAATCTCTGTTGACACCTATACATACCCATCCACTATCTCCTCCACACACACATTACATCCATTTGTAAACACAATGTGACACCAAAGAGAGATAGGAGCGAAGGGTAGAGTGTAGTTGGTTGGGTGATAAGGGGTCAAACTTATACTAACAGTAACGAACCCTGTACACACACCTACAAACCACGTCTTGCTCTCTATCTACCATCCTATTTCAGACTTTACAGACACCCAATTGTGTCTCCTATCGACAACACACACTCGTTCTGTCATTTATTGCTCACTTCCAAGCATCCATAGGGTGCAAACGAATCAAGAGCAAACAAAAACAGACAGAAAAACAGAAAACGAGTGCTGTGCAACAAAGTCTGTTGGTGCAAACTAGCTCATACTCAACCCTCCTATTGCAGCAAATTTGCAGGGGGTAGGGAGGCTAGTCAGTGGCAATATAGGCCAAGCAATAAGGAGCAAAGGTGACGTCACAAGGACGATTCAGTTGTCAATTTTCGCCAATTCCAATTTTGCCGAAATTTTCAGACGAAAAATCACTCTCCTACCTACACACTCTACTTCCATCTCACCCACCTGTACTCAAAAGGTGTCCTAAGGTCAGAAGAACGATTCTAGAGCAATACAAGAGTGGTGGCTTACAAAAGAGTCCTACACCACTTTGGGTTTTGTTGTAAATTTTGAAATTCCAAATTTTGTCGAAATCACAAGCAACAAATCACCCTCCTACCTACACATCCCACTCCATTCTCACCCACCTATAACAAATAGGTCTCCAAGGGTCAGAACAAGGATTCACAAGCAGTACCTCTACTGTGGTTCTCCAAGGAGTCAACACCTACGTTGCACTCGGTCGGTTTCGTTCTAACACACATACACGCATACACACACGGAACTACCTCAGCTGGAAAGGGAATAAATAATTTTGGAGTCCTCCGAAAGGGACTGGATACCCAACAGAGGGTTCCGAACGAAAACACGGTTCGAGCAGCCGGCTCTTCTGTCCTTTTCCTCAACCTACCTGGGAAAAGGGGCCGTACCTTCTGACAATTTCAGAAGTATCGTTACCAAACAAACCCTCAGCAACGGAGTCGTGTCTGTATTTCTAGGGTGCCTCGATTTCTCTGCAACTGGCAGGTGTTAGCAAGGCGTGAGCTTCCCCTACCAAAAGGGGGGGTGAGTAATCTCGCACCTACTTACACGCATACCTACCCTTGCACACAGACGACACACACTCTATACAGACAACGAACGAACCGAACACCAACCGACCAAGCCACACGCTGCTTACTGCAAGACGACCAACAGCAAACGTCTTGACCAAAACAAAAACAAATTGCTGAAAACCTCGACAAGACGGCCGCCCAAAGGTGCCTTGTCCCCCATACTGACACCTCACCACCTGTTCGTGCAAGACGTATCCCCAAAAAGAAACGTCTCCAAATCAACGAACCCACTGTGGTGCAGGCATTACCAAAAATGAGTCAGTGGGATTCTCCAGACCAGGATGCCGGACTAGAAGCCTTGGGCAGCGCGGGGACTGCTAGCAACACGAACGCTGGTGCTGGCCTATTCCAGACACCAGTGCCCATTCGTGATAGCAAGAACACCCCTCAACCCCAATCCCCATGGAGGGATGGTAACAACGCTATGCTTGTGGCCCGAACGCCACTTCCATGCGTCCCAGCTCCCACGGCTAATCTGGACATGACGGGAACGCCAGGGTGGCCTATCTCTCCTGCAGCACCCAACCAACAATATGCCTTCCCTGATGCAGCCCCACATAATCCTAATAATATGTATGGGGACAACACTCACTGGGCAAGAGCAACCGTGTCGGTAGAAGGTAAAGACAAGGTGGTGGGTTTGACGGCCACGGGTCATCAGTTCATAGATAACCGATCCATCCAGGACCTTCTCACGATGTGGGAGGAGATATGTATGGCCCGAGACCGACTCCTCGATGAGGCTTGGCCAACATACCACTCTCTCATCCCACGTCTGAGACTAACCCTCCATAGCAGCAAGTACACCAGTGAGAACCCAGCTCTTACTGTCGCTGTCAATGCACTCGATGCTAACCAAGCCGACACTTTCTATTGGCCCGAGGCCACCTACATAAGCCGTCTCCAGGCTAACCTCAAGACTAGGGCCACAGTCACCCTCAAGGGCCTTGACAACGTCACTGCCGTGTGGGACCGAGCCTTGCTGGAACAAAAGCACTGGAGGGATGCAATCATCCCACATACATCAAACGTATACAATGAGCTTGTACACTTCTTTGAAGCAGTGGAAATCGCAACAGACCCTTTCGGCAAAATGTCGGAATTTGCGACATGGCTGAAGGTTCCCAACTGCTACGGTGTACTCCTTGACGGCTCAGACTCCGCTCGAGTCCCAATCGTACCACACCCGGCTGCGGTCCTCTACATCTTCAACTACCTAACGGTGGTGGACCTCATCTTGTAAGCCATCTCTGACTGCCTGCGGATACAAGTTGCCGTACACGTCATTAGTGGATCAGGTGAGGGAGGAACCCCGATACCGGATGGTAGCTCTATCATTACCTTCCGAAGGGTAACGAGAGCGCGTGGTGTGACGAAGGAGATAGACCTAGACAGAGACTCACACCTAGAGCGTCGCCAGTCGCCAAAGCCCGAACCCAAAGACGCCAGTCATAAGCGGGTCGACGCGGCACGCAGTGCAGTCAGAGACCAGGTGAACTTTGACTTTGCTGTACATACCCAATCGGCGAGACTCACATATCGTGAAGGCCTTAAGCTCCTAATGGCTTATGCAGCCCTAGATCGTATTGTGGCAAGTCATGCGCTCACGTGTGCAGACGTAAAGCAATTGCTGAACAGCCTTGTTGGTGCGTGGCCGTCCCAAACGCTACTCACTACAGACTGGCATAACTGGCAGGCTTACGGTGAAGGCATGGTCGCCTTGAACAAGACATGCTCCGACGGTTTGTGCTAGCCGCAGACTGGGGGTATGTTACACAGCCTCACATCACGGTCGACCTGGTTCAGGATGCGGCGAGGAGAATGTGGGAGGACGATGTGGCCTATACTTCCATAATCGACCTTCCTCAGAAGCTCCTCACCAACTTAGTGAAGTCCGACTTCGCTTCACTCCTAATGGCAGTCCTATCCGGAATTGCTGAGGCTGAACCACACCAAGGGCGAACGCATGGTGAGACTTTTGTCCGAAATATCCTTACCCGAGCACAGGACTTGGACAATACCAACTTTAAGATCACACGGTTCCGAACTGACCGTATGTGCGAGGTTGCCACATGGACAAACGCCAGCTTCGTCTCCTTTTCATCCGACAAGGTAGAGAGGGAAAAGCGAGCTGATGTGTTACTCCGAGCCATCATAACCACGGGCAGCACTCTCGAAGAGCACCAGGTCAAATCGGGGCAGACCTTTGACATGTGGACCTTTGTCACCGGGGACAACTGGTCACAACGTCGTCAATCGTGGTCAAGTTCTCCAAGGAGTCCCTATAACTCCTCGAGCTCCTCTAGCTCACCGTATGTTCTGCCTCCACCTACCCTTCCATTTGGGGGAGCGACAAACTCGGGCACACCCGGCACCCGACAGTCCAACCCATACGCGGGGGCATCCAGTCCCAACACTCAGGCCAGTGGAGCGGCACACCTGCCTCCTCCATTACCGATGCCTTACCCATACTACCAACCAACATCGGGCTTCGCGTCCCCACCACCTCCGATGTCGCCACCACCAACATACCCGCCACCAAGGAGCGGAGGCTCATCGGACGGCAAGAAGGGCAAGCGAAAATATGGTGACGGTGACGGATACGGTCAGGGTGTGGTAAAACCTTTATCGCATCTTCCGCCTATGCCACGCCAGGGTCAAGAACGGGTGGAGCCACTGAAGTGGTACATTCACCGTTGGTATGTTGGCCGGTCCAAGGTCAAGAAGGACGGCAATTGGGTACCCAATCCTAAGGACAATCCCACTATGGGCCTCCGTATTCCCGACGTCAGACAAGACGGAACGACGTTCTTCTTGTTTCCGGGCAAGACCCGTCCTGGCTTGCCCAGTACTCCGCCGAGGCCAAGAATCGAGTGGCCCAGTACCAAGCCCAGGGTAAAAAGTACGATGAGGTGGCATGCTATATGCCAGGGAAGGAACACCTAATCGGTAAAACATATATACATACACACCCCCACCGACCTGAGCTGCCCCTATGCTTAATGCAGGCGCCAAAAAGGCAAAGACGGGGAAGAGGAAGAACAAGACCCAATAGTCTTGCACCCACCAAAGCGGTGACGTCTGTGTCAGCATCACGAGGCACCTTGCCCTCGGGAGCGCCCTCCTTGCAACCGAGCGAGACAATGGTGACCCGTGGCGACCAACAGCCAAAGGCGCCCAACACGGGGACAGCAGTCGAATAGCCATACCCAGTGGCTCCGACTCCTCTTCTTCCGGTCCCGGCCCAACTGCCGAAGGACACGTTGTATAAACCAATAGAGGCTACGACCTCACCGATAGTAGATAGCGTTGAGACGAGGGATAAGGATATAAAGATGGGTAGCGACGACAACCGTCGGGAGCGTGTGCCGAACGAGCCGGCCGCGGTCGCTGATCTCAACATAGAGGTCGGTTTACTCAATCCCTTACCCAAAGACACCGTCGCAAAGGCGACCCCTGCCGTTGATCCTGACATGATCACATCAAGTACATGTGATGGGAGGGCACCCAATACGCCCTCGGACCCTCGCGTAAGACGCGCGAGACCTACCAGTGTCCAGCAGGTAGCAAAACCCGCTCCTTTTGTGAACAAGGTAAATAAAACGTATGCAGGGGCGAAATCATACATTCATAATACTCACATAAGGCCTTCCCTATTGAGCCGGCGTGCCAGATTGACCAGAGGCACAGTCATCGGGTCCGATATAAATCACCCACGCATACCACGCCCAGACGACAAGGCTATCCAATCATTGCCGGTCGGGTACTCTCTTTCACCTTTTCGAACGACGACCACCATGGTCTTACCCACCTCACATGGGAACAAAACCATTGCCCCGTCTGTCCTACGTCAACTGGGGCTCAATCCACTGCACAACTCTGACCAACTCAGCGCAGCGGCGCGAACACAAGCGCGACAGTTTGCTGAGATGGAGTTGCAGGCCTTGGTAACCCGAGCTACACCAGTAGACCTCCCACCAGCGGAGGCATGTGATATGAGTTATACCAGACTATACTGGAAAGAACTCAACGGCTATCTAGATACCGGAAATGATAGCATGGCTCAAATCACTTCGCATGCAGTCGATTCATCGACAAATATGGACACCTGTTCAATTTTGGTAAGACAGGCACACTCGGTTACATCCGGGGTGCCAACGACCAACCGAGCGAAATCATAGGTCGCGTTCCATTGACGATCGAATTCCCATCCGGGATGTCTTACACCATACACGTCCTAGTCGTCCCAGACTTCCCAGGCACTATTGTCTTAGGCAAACCCGACCTAAAGATGATGGATGCACAGCTCATGCTGGGAAGACATAATCAAGTACGGTCGTGGACGCCAGGAGTCTGAATTTCCGATCCTTAACCCGGAAACGGACCTCCCACGAAAGCACTTCTATGGCGGAAGGGCGCAGGTTACCCTGATACCACCAGCCCCTCCTCTGCCTTATGATGGTCACCTCACGGAGCAAGCTCGCCCAACCCCAAAGGGCACGGCCTGGGTATACACCAATGTATTACATCCCAGAGTCGGAGAACAAGCCGCCCGACCCTTGGGAGGACTTTGAGAAGCTCGCGACCAAGAGGGACGAACAGATCCTGCTCCTTAAGCGTCAGGAAGACTCATGGCATGGCTTTGACCAGCCGGGTCAACTGAACAAGGGGGTACACCGATTTGTACGGGTCAAGACAAGCCTTGTCTTTCATGCTTCCAAACGGCTTACGGAGGACGACGACGTCTTTCTAAAGCTGAAGCAATGGTACAAAGGCGCCGACCCGATACAGCCGGACAGCTTAACGGCGGTACCCAAAATCCTAGCTGACCGCCTAGATCGGGGCGAAGAAATCACGATCATCCTTCCAATCCATCCCACCGTCATGTGGTGGAGAGATGTTTTGCATCGGGTAGTCGACGATCCTATTCCGATACCCAGCCGACAGTCCAAGCCCCTTATCGCCTTTCGTTTGGGGTCTGTTCAGGACGGGTTAGCCTACCGTACCAAGCTCATGACTCGCAAGGTCGATGACTTACGGGAAACGACATTCCAAATCTTCCCAGGCTTCTATCATATGTCCGCAGCGAAACAATACGCCGAAATGATAGCCGACCTGCAGGAGTTTGCCTCATGGGACACCCAATCCTCCACGCGATACCCGGGAAGGGACGCGAAGGACGAAATTGAAGACCCGGACTCCATACTTGAGTACCCGGATGACCCACGGGACCAAAAGCCCGTAGAAGAGATCATTGACGAGGTCATGGCGCGACAACGCGGTTCGCCAGACTTTGTCCGGGATCTAAAAGCTCAATTCCTGAAAAACAAGAAGCTGTTCGGCCCACTTGTCGCCGGCGGTGTAACCCATGCCGCCGCTAGGATAGAACGACAAGTCGGACAAACCATACCCCGCCTCAAAGGATCACGCCTCAGTTACAAAGAGGAACAGATCTGCGAGGAAATGGTGCAGGACATCCTTGCCAAACAACTGATCGAGCCGTCGTGGTCGGAATTCCGATCGCCGGTCAGACTGGCCCCGAAGCCGGATGGCAAACAGCGCTTGTGCATCAACTATACGAGGCTCAACAAGATCATTAAGAGCGTCGAGGCCCCTATCCCTCGAATGCGCGATGGTCTTAACAGGCTTCGTCAGGCCAAATTCTTTACCAAACTTGATCTCAAGAACGGCTTCTGGAATATACCGCTCGACGCGGAAAGCCGCCCGTTAACTGCCTTCGCTGTCGGAGGGAGATTGTACCAATGGACAGTCCTCCCGATGGGACTGAAGACAGCTCCGGCGATATTCCAGGACTGTATGAACCGGGCTCTATCGGACCCGAAATATGGGGACGAACAATTCATAGAGACCTTTGGGCACACGAACCAGTATAGCTTCTGCTATATTGACGATATCGTGATCTACTCCGATACGGAGGCGGAACACCTGGCCCATGTGTCAGATGTGTTACGTCGCCTGGAGGCCTTCGGCTTGAAGCTGAACCTAGAGAAGTGCTCGTTCGCCAACGATCACATCGACTATCTAGGGTACAGGATACAAGGAGGCGAAATAGTGCTGAAGCCGGAGAAGCGGGACGCCATTCGTTCCCTCCCGCGCCCTAACACACGCACTGCGCTACACTCCTTCCTGTGTATGGCCCAAGTCTACTCCGAGTTTATTCCCAACTTCCAAGACTTTGTCAAACCGCTACGGGACTTCTGCCTCAAAGGCGACCCGTATGGCGAATGGCCACCAAAGGCCGAAGAGACATATAACAAGTTGAAAGAAGCTTTGACACGAGATCCTCTTACAGAGGGCGGGTCGGTCCTAATCCTACCTGACTTTGAAAAGCACTTTGTACTAGCCACTGACGCGTCCAAATATGCAATCGGGGCAGTGCTACAGCAATATGACGCAACACACCAGCAACTCCGGCCTATCATGTTCGTCAGCAAAAAGCTGACCCCTGAACAGGTGAACTACTGCACACGACAGCGCGAAGCGCTGGCGATCGTGTGGGCGTTCAGCAGGCTCAGAGAGTACTTGTGAGGCGCACCGAACATACTGGTTCAAACCGACCATGCCAATTTGAGATGGCTCATGGACAAGGAACATACGGGCCGACTAGCACGATGGCAGTCGGAACTAGCCCTGTATGATTTCACCATCGAGTACATCAAGGGTAAGGAAAACACGGTACCGGACAGCCTTTCCCGAATGCCGAGAGTCAAGGGCTCCATGGGGGACGGACTGGATCGGTTTGCCATGTATACACCAACGGCATGCCTAGTCGGGTGGACCGGCAACGATGACTGGTTGTCCACCGAACACACGCCGGGGTTTCGGGACACACTGCCTACAGGGATGGCATACCTTGGCACCAGCACCCATAGCTGAAGACCGGAATACACACCGGACACCCGGGAGCAGTTGCTAGAAAGCCTTGAGTCCATCCGCCGCGTTTGTTGCGCCCAGCACGACGCGGAGGACTGGCGGGATCTCCTCGAGGAGATCGACACGCAGGCGGATATCCTCAGTGAGGGTGACATTCGGGAAGGACAAACCCACGAACATGAACACTCCACGAACGCGTTCTTTGCCAATAAGGAACAATCGTTCTGGGTGCCGAAACATGTTCACCCATCACGATCTGCTACCATTGCAGCCGCAAACCAACCCAACACACCCGGGCGCATACCAGTCTAGTCACTACTGCCCTAGAGCTGGATGACATGGACATGACCCTGGCCAGCCCTGCGGTATTTGGCCAATTAGCCAGGAATTCGAAGGAATGGGGCCCCTTCATCTCTCACGCCATGGATGCCCAAAAGCATCCCGAGACAAGGGAAATCCACCTTCATAAGAAGACCATGGCTTGGCATGACGACCTCCTATGGTATAAAGGGAAAGGGGGCAAGTGGGAAAAGACACCGTCCAAATGGACACTGTGGGTCCCTCCACAGCTTCGCAACGCAATCTTGACCGCTACTCATCGCTCCGCCCTGAACTCTCACCTAGGAAGAGACAAAATGTCATGGCTTATTTCCCGCAAATTCTGGTGGCACGGCATGCAGCAGGCCATTGGTGACACAGTGGCAACATGCGAGCATTGCAAGCAAACCAAAGCCCCGCACCCGAATTCTCACACGGGCCTGTATGGCGAATACAAGCTTACAGACGACCTGTTTGAGACCCTACACATAGATTTCGTGGGCCCACTTCCACGCTCAGAACAGCATAACTACCGGTACATCCTGACCTCCATAGACCGATATTTGAACTACGTGTTCGCGGTCCCGGTCAAGGAGAAGGACGCAACATCGACGTGCGAAGCGTTGATAGATCACGTCTTTCGGTACACGGGAGTACCCAAAAACGTATACAGTGATAGAGGCTCGGAGTTCACCAATGAACTCTCGGCACAGCTGTCTACGGCGTGGGGATTCAAGTGGAAATATGTCACTGCTTACTCGCCAGAGAGTAACGGCAAGATAGAGAGGGTCCATAGGCTGCTCAAGGCCGCTCTCCAACAATATTGCCGGGATAACCAACACATCTGGCACAGGGCACTTCCGTCCTTCGTGTTCTCCATGAACAACAAAGGGTCGAAGGCGTTGGGTGACAAAACCAGGCGCCTCCCCAAACTTGCTCGTGTACGGCCGCCACCTACGTATTCCGGAAGACATGGTGCTCCCGCACCGCCCGGAAGGCGTATTCCTAGAACACGAAGAGCTCTTTGCTTGTCGCCTACGCGTGATGGCTGAAACACGCCATTACGTGGCAAAGGCCAGAGAAGCCGAAGAAGCCAACCACAGAAACCAGAACGCACCTTCCAAGGTCAAGTACGAATCGGGAGAGTACCATGCGGGGGATCTCGTATTCCTATACGTCCCGCAGGTCCCCAACTTGGTCAGTGTTAAGCTCTTCCCAATGTGGCAGGGACCCTACACCGTTCTGGAACAAGTAGGAGCTCTGACCTACCGCATCCAGGGTAAAGGCAAGACACTGGTGGTTCAAGTCCGACGCTTAATGCGCTTTAACCCCATGCTCGACCGAAACGAGACCATGGCGGATGCTATCCAAAAGCTGAACGTAAGCTTGCGTGCCCCGCCCAAGCGCCGTGATAGGACGGCCGAGGCGAAGGGTAATCCCGATCAGCCGATCCCGGCTGCGGAGAATAACGCGGCTACGGCACCCAGCCAGGAGGAAATGGACGTCGACCAAGACGACGGATCCTCTCCGGCAGTTATAGCTCCGCGGCCGGACATACATCCGCAGACCGAACAGGAGGAAAAGGCAGCTGTTGTCCCTCAGCGCCCGCCGAGCGAGTCCAAGCTCAAGAAAGGCGAGGACGCTAAGACCATCCATTGGCACGTGGGGAAAATATACCTACTTCGCCCACCGGAGGCCCACGTAGGCGACGATTGCCTAAACGACTTCTTCCTAATGAAAGTCCGGGAATGGGAACCGAAGGTCCGCGCCACACGGGTACACAAAGTAACCAAGGCCGAACCGCCCATCCTCCAGTTTTATCGGTCACACCAAGACCTTGACGATCCTGAGTCCCGAATATTCTATCCAGTATATAGAGACGGGAAGAACGTCGAAACGTTCTGGAAGGGCATTACCGATAAATCGCCTGGATACAAACCCTGGCAGATACAGGGGTGGCCGCGCATGGTGATAGATTACCCGTTCGACCTCCAACACGGCCGAATCCCAATCAGGGTATGGGTCTAGATAGCCGCGGAAGGCATCTTCACCGATCTCATAGGGGCACCAGCACCGGGTAAATACAAACCTGGTAGGCTTGGCCAAGCGGCTAAATCCAAACAGGGTCGAAAGTAGTCGAGGTGATGATCGATGAAATGCATACGAATTCGGGTAGTATAGAGGTACCGGGCACAACCGCACCACGCGGAAACCTAGCCACTCCTACACTAGGGACACACCCGCCGATATCTCTATCTTATCTAAAATACTACCTAGGTCTGCTCTTCTACGGGAGAGAAAGGATAGGACCTAACTTGATATGACAAACGGGAAAAATGACCCTGCCCCGCCTGCCGTGGGGTGCGACGGCCCTAAAGGTATCTTGACGGGTCGGCAGTTGGTGTTGCCGCCATGGGTTGGAATAATTTCAGGCTAGCTCAACCTAGCCATTGCACATCACACTCGCCTCCTCTCGAGTTGTCATTCCGCCTCTCGCGGCTCTGACATGTGTAGGGTGTGATATATTATTCCCCACAGAATGTCATGTCATTTATGGCAAGCCCCCTCAATCTTGTTGTTTGGGTGGAAGGTTGAAACATACCACGAGCCATAAGCATATATACTCCATTCATGCACTTAAGTGTCCCTATTCCGAAACAGCCCGATTCCTATATAATCCCGAGGCAACAAGTACGGACAGGCGAAGGGACCCAAGGGCTCATGTCGCGCCCAAATCCCCCTGTTGACAAGTACATAAGTAAGCAAGTGTGCAAAGACGACAAACATCCAAATCCACACGACAAACACACTTACTTTACTCAAAATCTTGGCTCAACAATTCCTAAAATAACTTATAAGTATGTCTCCTGTAGGCATGGAAAAAGCCCTGGAGCTATATCTAGCGTTCCTATTAGCGTGCGTGGCGTCAGTGTGCGTTATCGTGGTGGTCCATTTGCTCATGCAAGCCATCGCGGTCGATAGGGGGAAAGCATCGGAACAACGGCAGGAAGGCCAGCCGATAGCAGGGGTGCCGCCGGAGGCCAAACAACCGCCTGGGTCCCAATTGCCTATGTCGGAGAGCCCCAGGTTCACCAACCCACCACACAAACGACACAAAGCAACGCACTCGGAGGATGAGGGGGCCGGAGACTTTCCGGAGGGCCTTACCCAACCCCGCCCGAGCACAAGTGCGTCCAATAGCCCACCCAGCAACACACACAATATTTTGCCTACCGAGGCCCAGTATGCCCGCATGAGTTCGAAGGAAGTAGCAGCACTGGCTAGTACTGCGAGCACACCTCCCTCTCCACCAACGGACGAGGATGTCGACCCGGAGGGTATAACCGCCCTACCAGAGGAAGACGACGAACCATGGCGTATGCCGGACGAGTTCGACCAATCGGACACCGCATACGAAACGGGGAAGATAGTGATCCTGATGTGTTGGCGCGCAACCGAGCAAAGCGACGCATAAAGGCCCGCCGCCACTATTGGCGACGATTCGGCAGCAAGACAAAACCGTACCTGACAAATACAGCGACGGGTTGAACCCGGTTGAGGTGTCAAAACCCGTTCCTGCGGTAACCGATTTGGAATATCAGCACCACCGCTGTCCACCGCCCGAAGAACCCCGACATTTGGGCAGGAACGAGGAGTTTGTGGCATACTTCCACAAAGCTGACGACCTCCCGTACGTATACGGCCCGATCGACCGACCTGTATATTGTCACGGGGGCGAATGGGTACGGTCGAACACTTACCGACTCGTTCAATGGGAAACCAAGGAAGGGAAACCCAAAGCTCCTCCTTCCAGCCCGCCCCATAGGGTCAACTACGATAACATCAACCGATTGATGATGCCCTATCGAATTTCGGAGCACAATATGCTACGGGGGGTGGATCCGCACCTTCATCAAATAGCGGTTGAACGCGAAGAGCTCTCTAGGCCCGTTCGATACGCATTTGACCCCGCATCGCGCCGAATACACCGCATATACCCTCCATACCCGGATATCACGGACGCGGAGCGCCGCCTGCGGCTCGAATGCCCTGCGCTAAGGCACACAACCAATCTGCGATCCAATCCCTTCCAACCTACGAAGGAACCATACCGGCACATGCTGGTCGGCAACCAGGTCAACTGGGTCCCGGACCCTCACCTATTTGAGGAGTCACCAGCCAAGGGAGTCGTACTTGAAGGGAGAGTGCCCACACCGCCCCCACCACTGATGGATGAGAGAGGTGTCTGGTCCAACAACCCGAGCTGTTCCTACATGGACACGGACGCAAACCTCCTCATGGTGACCTGTTGCGGGCTGAACTCGGTGGCGGTCAATGGATCGTACGCCTGCAACCGCAGATGGACCTTACCCTCTGACATGTACACGTCACCAGAGCGTAACGGACCGCACCTCTGTCCGGAACACACGCTCACCTACAAGAGGCGGGAAAGGAAATTCCCGTTCACGAACCCAGCGCATGTTCCCCCAGGACCGCCAACCTGGCGCGCTCACGAAAATCCACTCCCACACGTGGAATCATACGCTATCCCGAACGACCCTACAACGCTAACCGAGACGGAGTGGGCGTTAACTCGTTCCATAATGGGCTGGACTAGCTTGTCCGACCAACAAAGGGCGTGTGTGCTCCGATTCTATGGCATAAACGCGCAGCCCAAACATCTCTTGGAACCCTATGAGCTCCGAAGGCTCCGATGGCCACAAATGGACATCAATTGCTACTACTACCTCCTGGAGGAAGCGGGTGTACCCCTTCCGGAGGAAGTAAAAGCATACAGGGCCTATCACCTAAGAAAGGGCCACCTCGCCTGATAATGGTCGGGGACGAGTTGCGCCGATTCCTGGAGGCTCTCGGCCTACCCCACGAGGAGAGTGCAACATAACCGTCTCTCCTCACCTTATCAAGATATATCCCCATATACATACCTAACCTTCGCCCTCCTACCTGGGCGGAGTTACTATCGTCCCCGGCCCCCTATGACTCCCGCCCGATTCCAGGGAGCGGCACGGCTGTGGCAAAGACATTACCTCCGTTTTCGCCAAGAACACATGGCGACATGGCTCATAGCCGTTCGCTATAGTTTGTTCCGGAACGGCCATGGGTACCTACCTAATGTCGTGCCCAGTGATGGCGATCCAAGACCTACCGACCCTCGACGCCTCCAACCATTGGGCGGAGAGATGGGCCAGACACTTCCGTCACCACGCCCGTTCAGAATGGGATGGCGCGGTACAAGACGTAGAGTTCCAATGGCACCAGGCAACAAAGCCGTTGGATTATATATATCGATATCACTCTCGACATTGTTACCCCCGATGGGAACAAGTGTACGAATATAAACTCGGGGCTATTATACGACAACTATACCCTGAGTATAAACCACCGCAATCATCTATCCGACCGTTCGAGCTCTCCGACGACGAACGGAAGATGATTCGGATCCAACTCGATCACGAGCGTGACGATCCTCCCCTCGACCAAATCGAGGAACGTCCTCGCGGCCGCTCTCCCTCCCAGTCCAGCACTGAGGACAATTTCACCCGATATGCGGAAGCGGACGAGAATGACGAGTTTTGAGACCCTCCAAAAGGGGTTGTATATATCTCCATAGACACTTCTGACAATAACTTCCAGCTGGCTCGATTCAATTGTATATATCTATACAAAAAAAGTCCACCAAGGACACCAAAAATGAAACAAACATCTAGACTGGCAAAGCGCCCGTTCATTCCAACAAATGGACGATCTACGAGCAAGTTCATTATCCACCTAAGCGCTAATGAATCTGCTCATAGATCTGGGGATCGCGCTCCGACACCTCTGTCCTATAACAGGGATTCGGGAAGCATACTGAAGATATCTCACCTGTTCTTCCCGTCCGTGGGTCAGATTGGGTGAAGTATCTAACGTACGACCCATTCCAGTCTTATGGTCTCCCAGCCAGAGAACCCGACCGATTTGCGGAGTTCACTTGGAGAACACATTCATCCCAACCTTTCCAATTAGGGCAGATGGGGTGAAGATGTTGCCACACGGTCAAGTCCGAGGCGCGCTGTGAGAGCTTGCACCAGCAGTATACCCGCCAGAGGTTCTACTGTTGGACCAAATGCATCTCCGTCCTGGCGTTCACTTGGGGAAGACATTCATCCCAACATTTCCAATTAGGGCAGCTGGGATGAAGGCCTTATCACAACCTGACCATGTCTGACCTCCGTCCCACCCAGCGGGAATCCAAAGGAGTGTTGATAAGGGTACGAAGTGAGGTTGAGTCAGCAAAGATGCGACTTTACGTCAGACCCCAAGCCCGGCCAATTCGGGAAGAGCCAGAACACACGAAGTTACTCCTCACATTTGTATGACAAGGGTCATCAAGGGGGGAGAAGTGTAGAGCGAAATTCAAAATTCAAATTTGAGAATTAAACCAAAAATCAAATTCGAATTTCGCTTATCTTTCCGAAATCCAAATCTTTCGGAGTAACGCCTACAGTTACACTTCTTTCCTTCAATCGCCTATCTGATTCCTAGAAGGAAAAGAAGACTTCCATTTCGAGGCCAATTCTCGATAGCCAACATATTCCTTCCGCCCATACATATCTACCTCTCTACTCCTATTCCATGGGGGTTATCGGATAAACCGGGGAGGGAGGATTGTAGGCGCAGATAGGTAAATATGGGCTACTTTAATAATACCGGGTATTAAGCCGGACATATTACGAAGCTCTTCCCAACAGTAATCCCATTGTAGACAGGCAGCGATAGTATTACTAAAAAGGACCGTTACCCTTTTTAGCCCTGATTATATTATCGTTAGGCCGGACAACGGGAACTGGTTGCTGTTTGCCTTGGTTGTTTTGGCTTCGCTAGTCTCCCACATTTCCCACCATCTTTGATCCTTGCTTGTATAAGCTCAAGAAGATTGGGTTATTGGCGAAGTTGTTATTATTTGGTTTAGTAAAAGGATAGGCATCAATAAATATATTCTTTTATAACAGAACCGATAAAACTGATTTCACTGTCACTGCCGAAAGGCTAGGCAAGAATGAGTGGGACGGATGTATATATTACTATTGAATAAAAAGCAATCAAACATTATGTAATGCCCCAAGTGATAGCTCTTATAAAAAGTCATTAATATTAATACAACCCTGTCAAACACAGTCCTCAAGTTGAAGATTATGCCGGCCCACCCGGTATATAACTTGATGGCAATACTTACCGTTCCGCAGTCTGTCTGTTACTTTCATGAGTCCTTGGTCTGGAGGCTACGGCCCCGGGCCCTGAGTCACTGCCCTACTTTAGGTATTCCTCATTCTTCAAAGAGTCATATCGATCACGGTTAGGGCAGTTATTAACTTACTAGTCAATTATTACTATCAAATATCGTACTATTGTAACAATCCGCTGGAGTGAACGGTCGCTAATAAACTGATCAACAATGTATGGAAATTCTCCTCAGATTTTCGGAACTTTTTTGAATTTTCTATTCTGAATAAGCAAACACGGGTGCCAGTGTCAGGAGAGAAAAAGCATGTGTGGATATCAGACTGACTCGCACTTTAACGACCTGCCAAAATCACTACTGTTGACATTTTACTGTTTTTGACCGGCCCGTTAGCCTAAGTTCTTCTCTGCACGACTACGTTTCGACTTCATTACTACGTGACTAGTCTCAAACCGGTTTTCGATTTCGTGGAGTCAGGAATGACTTCAAACGATCAAGTCAAAGTTCTTTTCAAGTTACAAAAGATCAACTATTGCCTCAAGTTTCCCCACTCTATTACCTTTTCCCCCGATTTCCAGTGAAACACGCACGTTACGGTAAATTTCTGGACAAGGAAGCTAGACTGCAGGAAAACTGCAGAGAATTTTTTCCAAATGCAAATTTTCAAACACTTGAACTAAAAATTGGACTTGAAGCCCTCCTTCAAGTACTACTCAGCCCTTTTCAAGTGACGCACCTCACCAACTTACAATCTACGTTCATCGTGTTCGTACTTTGCAGAGAATTTTTTCCAAATGCAAATTTTCAAACACTTGAACTAAAAATTGGACTTGAAGCCCTCCTTCAAGTACTACTCAGCCCTTTTCAAGTGACGCACCTCACCAACTTACAATCTACGTTCATCGTGTTCGTACTTTGCAACCCAAGTCTGCAAACAAGTAGAAATCTACGTAAATAAACGAAGTGACCTCTCAGCTATTTACTGGTATTTTTCACCTGCTCTCTGGAGTCAGGACTTAATGCAGCCATAGAGACTTTTAATAAGAGTTCGTTGTGTATTTATCACTTGGGGTTGTATCCAAACTCACAATTCGAATTTTCCTTTCAAGTGGAAACTGCGCACACGAGTTTTGTGTGCTCTGTCGACAGATCGATTTGAAAGCACCTCCTACAAGGAAGGTACTACTCAACGAACGTAGGAGATCAGATATAATAAAAAAACCACATATGTAAGGCAGATAGTTCACCTGTCTTTGCATTTTTGTGTCGTCTCTATGCTCTTCTACACTCTATGCAGCCAACCAACACAGTATGTGTCTGGTTTTGTTTGTGTTAGGGTCACCCCCTTATCACCCAGCAAGATCACCCTCTCTGCTGCTCATAGCGCTCTACAAGTGTACCCGCACTACCTGGCTTACTCCTGGTAACCTACCATGTTTGCCAACTCACGCCATGACGATCCCTTGTTGCGTCTTCGCACAAGAGGAAATGCTTGGATCCGTTTACCATCCTGGGCGTCTACCATGGTCTCCTGCCCTCTGAGAAGAAATTTCTGAAGGAAGTTGAAGAAGGGAATTCAACTCCCCTTACTACGGACCTCTCTTGGACGCAATCGATGCAGTTTCGAGAAGATCTGTTCACCAACTACTCTGGTGAATACCGGAATATTCTACTCAAGGCAGTAAAAGACAAGCAAACTAATTTGCTTCATCTACCCATGGTACCGACACCTGCCCTCAAGCTGATGTGTAACCCCAACATGACAGCCCACGACATCTACCAGGAGTACTTGGGACCTACAGGCTCTGCGGCTCAACACGAAGCTCTCTGGAACCAACTGGGTACCATCATTCCTTTAGCGGAAGAATTTGTTAACCATTTGCCTGTTTCGACTTCGATCCCTGGTGCGCCTGGATCACTTTCAGGATTGATACTTCCTAGCCCTGCAAGCACTCCCATCACCGTGCATCCATCAACCCTGACTGGTGCGACTCCAGCAGCGAGCTGGCATACTCCCGATAGTGTTCGAGCAGTCGACAGGAACAAAGAGTGAGCCTTCAGGTCAGAAGGACACCAACAGGAACGATTTAGGGGTTTGGATCCACAAAAACCCATTATGAGGCAAACCCTGAAATCAGTTTAGGGGTGACTCTTGGTGCGCGCAGTGAACCTGGTGGGTGCAGGATAGCTACCTGCAGTCTCAGTTAACATTAGTGGAGGAACAGATAGATAACAGAAAGGGGAAAGGACGAGAAGTTTTACGTGTTGTGGGATCAATAAAGCACAATAATGAACATGGACTAGCGTTGGTAGTAGCTGTTTTCTGGTTACCAGTTACCGATTTAATAAAGCAGGTATGAGCAAAAACCCCAGGCCACCCGGATTTATTAGGTTTGAGAAATGGTTGAAACATGTATTTTTTTAGCCACAGCTTAGGAATTTCTGTCACCTTTCGTGAAGGCAGTTTGTCGATAGGTGTTGCTGGTGTTTCGTTCTCTGTTCCTCCGAGCAAGAAAACAGAAATTTCAGAGGATGCATCCACAATTTTTTTGGGCCAATTCCAATTTTGATAGGCGTCGGGACGCTAAGAAATGGATAAGAAATTGGAGTCCACACTGGTTGTTTTGGCAACGTTTCCTCGTTTGTGGAATCTGCTTTTTTTGTAGGAGAAAACCTGCTGCCTACGGCACGCTCTTTCTTGTCCTTCTTTCCTTCTATTTAAAAATTGATGACTTGGTGTGTGGTTGCCATAGCAAATCGATATCACTTTCACCTGACTTCAGGGCTGCCACCTCAATAATGATTTTAAATTCTTTTCTTTTGTTTGTTTGTTTGTTCAAATTAAACTTGTTTGTTTGCTTGTTGCTTTCTTTCTTTGTTTGCTTGTTTCTTTCCTTCTCCTTTCTTTCTTTCGTCCTTTTCTTAAAATTGAAAAAAGAGGACTCAGCAGAAAGAAAAAAAGAAGGAAGAAGGAAGAAAAAAAAAAAGAATGAAAGATGAGGACAGAAAGAAATTAAAGCTTAAGAGGAGAAGGAAAGAAAAAGAAAGTAAGTCAGAAATGAGAAAGAAGAAAGAAAAGAAGGGAAGAAAAGAAAGAAAGAAAAGAAAGAAAGAAAAGAAAGAAAAAAGAAAAAAAAAAGAAAGAAAAAAAAGAAAGAAAAAAAAAGAAAAGAAAGAAAGAAAAGAAAGAAAGAAAAGAAAGAAAGAAAAGAAAGAAAGAAAAGAAAGAAAGAAAAGAAAGAAAGAAAAGAAAGAAAGAAAAGAAAGTAGTAGTAGAAGTAGTAGAAGTAGAAGAAGAAGAAAAAGAAGAAGAAGAAGAAGAAGAAGAAGGATGATGATGATGATGTTACAATCCCCGAAGATAGCTCAATAAAAGTCGGTAATACAACCAGACACAAATCCCCAAAAGAGAATGATGTCTCGTTATATTAGCTCAGTGAAGCCGAAAAGAAAACGGCAACAGACCAAGGTTAAAATGGCATTAGGTCAAATCCGGCCAAACGATATTGAAAATAATGGGAAAAAACTAGGTGCACCTGACACCAGAAAAATGGTACTTTTTACCGGCTATCCGGGGGGTGATGCCTACAGTACCCCTTCCCGTTTTTTTTGACGGAAATATGCAATATTTTCGTCATATAATTGCTGATTTCTTTTCTGCACAAACGCTACGGGGTGTCGCAACTAAGTGCATCAACCCACGGATAGACGGTGCAGTGGATATATAAAACGCATACGCCAGACACGAGTCAACTATAAATCTCCAGCCTCGTTTTTGTAAATAAAAACTCCTCCTTCCACACTTGTTGTCCCCCCCGTAACTTAATTCTGAGGCAGTATGTCAAGAACAAATAGTATTACTATTGCAATAAAAGCAGCGTTATAATTTTTCTCCTTCTCCAAAAACACTTCCGATCAGTAAATACATTGTCTTTTAATAACATACCCTTGTATTCAATCGGTTACCTTAATATAGTACTAGGGGGCCAGACCTAATAACTATATCCAAAGCCGGGGTGAGTGAGCCCGACCATGCGATATGCCGACACAAGTAGAGACGGACCGTGCTGGTATGACGATATTAAGTATATCCAAAGAAAAAAATTTAATATGTCTACTATGAGAACATTTTTTGAGAACATCACCCTGGATTCTTGAAGCAGGGTCGTACCAGGAACACCATCGCTAAACTCACAAGCGATCCCCTTATACGGTGTCGTATCCATTTGCCGATTGACCCTCGCACTCATATGTTGCGATAAAAATGCCAAGTAACAACAATGGTATAAAAACATTTTAATAAGACATGATCTGACATGGGCACTATGAGATTAATCCACATGCAGCTTTCAATGTCCGACGCGTGATAAAAGAAAAAAATGTCACTTACTGCCTTCGTCGCCTTGCGCGAACCCCTTTGCCAGGTGGCGGGCCGCCAACAAAAGTCAAGTCAAACTTCGACTCCTCCAGAATGTCCCATATTTTGTTAGGGATGGCGCCCAAAGATAAGTCAAAAGCAATATCAAGCACTCCTCTAGGCAGTGACTGAATAGTCCACGCAGTGTGGTCTTTGTCTCGAAGGGTAATAGTATCATCCCATGTCTCGAGATTTTTCGCGTCTTTGTACACCGGTAAATATTGTCTAGCTTTTGGATCCTCAACAGGGTCCATGCTTCTCCAAAAATGGAGTACCGGTTGTATCGTTTTTGCTGCTAAGGATCTCTTCAATGTCCGTGCTGCCCGTGTAGTCTGCGGGACCGCCACAGCTCGCATGAGATAAAGATCTGAGAGAGTGTCATCGGGAACATGAGATTCTGCCGGTCTCAACAGATAAAAAGCGTCTCGGACCCACTTGATGGCCGCAATCGCCTCTCCTTCCTTCCATCGCACATGTCGAATGTCCACATTACCCGCGTTCGGGTTAGTGTCTCCCCTCCTCCTCCATGGACATCCGTCGCTCGCATCGACCTTGCCACCTTCCTCGGTTGGTCGAAGATGAGATCGTTTTGCGCTCTCCTCCTCTGCGCCTCCGTGAACTTCTCCTTCGTACCGCCGCGGACTATGGGGGCTTTAGACTGAGTCCCCGCCGCGCTTTTGCGGTTTGAGTCTTCCTTACTCTTCTTCTCGGTCTCCTCCTTCTCCGTGACCGGTGCCCGATAGGCATTCTCCTCCTCTAAGGTATCCTCCTTCTGTATAGGCGGTACCTCTTGGAAGTCCTCCTTCATCCGTTTCAACGCCTCCTCAACGGATTCATCCTCAAGTAAGAAGGGGTCATATTTGATCAGCCTTCGAACATTCACAATCTGCACCTTCCCTCTACCCCTGATCTTATAATTCAGAGGTCCCATCTGTTCCATGATCTAGTATGGTCCTTTCCAGTGGGTAAACAACAGCTTAGAGCTAACCCCCTTAGGGACTTGAGGATGGTACAAGAGTACAATATCCCCAACCTGGAAACGGACTTGATCTAAGTGCGCTTGTCGCACTCCTTGTGCGTCAGTCTTTCTGCGCTCCGCCTCCCTGTGTGCCGCAACTATTTGTTCCGCCTCCATCTTCGCTCTTAGTCTCATCCCGAACAACTCATCCTCATCTGCCCAAGTGTCTTTTGGATGCAGAAGTGAGGTTGGGATATTAGGCTCTCGGCCGTAAACCAATTGATATGGCGAGACTGAGCTCCTGGCTCCTCCTAATGCCGATGAGGGTAGACAGTTCATTGCAAAGGCAAATGAAGGTGCTGCCTCCACCCAGGCTCTCTGATTCTCCTTCTTCATACAGTACATCTTAAGCGAGGCTTTGAGAGGTCTATGTACCCGCTCGATCTTGCCATTCGCTCTCGGGTTATAGGCAGTAACATATTGCCATTTCATCCCGTAGTACTTAGATAGTCTGTCGATGACTTCATTATTAAAGTCAGAACCTCGATCAGAACATATCTTTCTAGGCACTCCGATCTGCGAGACGATCCTATCGATCAGAGCCTCCGCAGTTGTCTTGCCTGTAGCGTCCTTAACAGGAACAACCCAGACATAATTGGTGGCTCGATCTATTGCGGTAAGAAGGTATCTGTACCCTTCTGCCGATTCGGGGAAAGGTCCCACATGATCGATGTGTAAAAATTCAAACATCCCGGCGTGTAAGGGGAATGTACCGATCAGGCCAAAGTTCGCCTGCAGCGGTGTCTTTGTGGTTTTGCATGGGATGCATGCGTCCACTTCCCTGTCTATCTCCTCCTTCATCCCTTTCCACCAAAATCGCCTCGCTATGAACCAATGAGTTCTTTGTCGACCCGGATGTGCCAGTAAGGGGCAGTTATGGGCTGCGACATATATAAAGCGCCTCAACTTCTTTGGTACCCAGAGAGTCCATTTGTCAGGCTGTGATGCAAATTTGCCATGCTGGCCCTTGTACCACAATAGCCCATCTCTCCACGCCATCTCCTTCATCTGATCTTTGATCTGTGGAGTCTTTTTAAGCTCATTAGGGTTCTTGTATAACGTTATGAGCTCCTTGAACTCCGGATCCGTCGCCTGTTGCTGCCTCCACGCGGTAGGCGAGGCGATATGAATAGTACCGTCCTCCAACCTTACTCCTACCCTTTCCGGGTCTTCATCAAGCTCGCTTCGATTTTCCTGTGGAGGTTCAGTACAGACCTCAGTCGTCTCCTCCTCTTCTTTTATATTCGCCTTCGCGTTCTCGTATGCCTCATAAGACCACTCAGCGTCTTCGAGAACATGCGCCTCACAGCATATGCCATGCTCCGGGCCTTGAGGACTATATCGTAGACCCGTGCGGTCATAACGAACGCCTCTTGCCATCTGCATCGCCTCTATGTGGCTCACCTCGTATACCTTGTCCGTGGACAGGTCCATCATCCACTGATGATACGAGAGCCGACACCTCCGACTGAAACTCTAGCCTGGAAAGGCTATCAGCGACTACGTTTCGCTTTCCCGGTAAGTAGACCATCGTGAAATTGAAACATGACAAGAAAGCTTGCCACCGCGCCAAACGGCCGGTTTGTTCATGATTCATCAACCAAAGAAGGTTGTGATGATCGGTCCTAACCGTGAATAGAGGTCCTCCCCACAAGTATTCTCTGAGCCTCTTGAGAGCCCATACTACTGCCAACGCCTCCCTCTGTCGCGTGCAGTAATTTCGCTCCGCCGCACACAGCTTTCTACTAATAAACATGATCGGGCGCAACTTTTTCTCCTCATCTTCCTGTTGCAGCACCGCGCCAATCGCAAACTTAGATGCATCCGTGTCGACTACGAACGGCTTCGTAAAGTCGGGCATCATAAGTACTAATCCGCCGTCCTTGGGATCTTTGTAAATGAGATCTTTGAGCGTATTAAACGCCTGCAAAGCCTCCTCATCCCACTTCTCAAAGTCTCCAAAATCAATCATCTTCTCCAGCTTAGCCCGAGTTGCACCCCAATCGGGTATGAACTGGCTGTAGTACTGTGCCATCGCAAGAAAAGAGTGTAACTCTGTGCGATTCTTTGGCAACTGTCTACTCATGATCTCCTCCCTCTTCTCGCGCGATATCGAGACCCTATTATGAGAAACCTCGTAACCCAAATACGTCACACTTGTCCTGGCAAGCTGACATTTCTTTAGGTTGCATTTCAGGCCAAATGCTCCGATGCGCCTGAAGACATCTGACAAGTGATCGATATGCTCTTCCATTGTGTTAGAGTATACGATGATGTCATCGATGTAACAAAATGCATATTCTCCCGCCTTCTGTCCTCTCCTTCTCATAAAACCATCCTCCGACTGGTCGTCATATTGACCGCTCAACATCTTCTGCATCGCCTTCTGAAAGAGCCCCGGGGCCTGTTTGAGTCCCATTGGAAGCACCTTCCACTGGTATATTTCCATACCCACAACGAATGCAGTCAGCCATCTGGATTTCTCGTCCAGTGGTATCTGCCAGAAGCCGTTCTTAAGGTCAATGACCGAATAGAATTTAGCATTCCGCAGCACCCTTCTGCCTTCTTCTAAGGTCGGCAGAGGATTTCTCTCTTCCTCTAGCACCTTATTCACACGGGCATAATTGATCGTCAAGCGCCATTCTCCTCCTGGCTTAGGGACGATTTTCGGTTGAGAGACAATTGGAGATGTAGATCTCTCAATAAAGTCCTCATCGAGCAACTGTCTCACATTCTCCTCCGCTATTTTTGCCTCATGTATGCTCAAATTTGCCCTCCGTGGTGCCGGAGATGGCTCCGCACCCGGTATCTTGTAAATGACAGCAGTGAAGTCATCCGACTTTACACCACCTGCCCGAGGAGGGTCGAAAATTTCTCTGTACGCCTCCATCTTAGCTTTGAGAAACGCCTTCTCTCTCTCCGAACCCACTCCTTCTTCTAAAATTTTCCGCGCCGCCGCTTGGAAATCTTCCTCCGACATCTTCTTATGCTCCTTGAGGGGCGCTAAGTCCTCCTCCTAACTCAAATCTTCCTCGGACAAATCGTCTAGTCCCGTTCTTTCATACGTGACTGTGTCCGGCTCATCATCATGACCCAGCCCGACAAGCATATCAATAAGGTTCGCGTATTGTATCGGAGCCTTACGGGTGTAGAAACCATCAAAGCATGTGAAAGCTTGAGGTATCAATTTCAACTTGTCCTGGGCTCTGAGCTTTTGCTTGTATGCACTGCTCTGCTCCCGAGACCCGAGTCGACAAGCCACCACTAACTGTTGCTTGCGAGAAGGAACAGGTATAGGATGATCAATAAGCCGGTCCCTTATCTCCTGTGCCCAGATCGCCTTCTCATTGTATGGCAGAATGACAGTATACGGCTTGTTACTCTCAAATAGAGTCCGTAGACACTTTTTCACTTCAGTTAATGAGCGCGGCCAGGTAGGCACATCGCCCCAAAAGTTCGTGATAAAAGTTTTAATGTCATCCGCTGGAGTATCGGGGATACGCCCCTTCCTCCTTGGCACAAACGCCTCTCTCTTCTCATCTGACACCTTCGCATGGTAACAGTAGCCATTAGTAATATGGACATCTGCCCCGCCACCTTCTGCGAATCTGGCCAACGACGGGCACTGTTTCGCAACACATATTATCTCCTCATTACGCGCTACGACTAAGTCATCAATAGACTTTCTGTCCCATGCGGGAATCGTAACCGTATACGCCTGCATCTCCGTCTCCCAATTGTCGGTCCAGGTCAGTTCCTCCGGCACTGTGACATAGGGGTGTACATAGGCTTCAGTTGCCTCATGTACGAAGGCCAACTTTTTCCTCTCCGTTGCTAGACTCAGCTCAAAAGCCTCGTATGAGTCAGTAGCAGTCATCGGATTAATATCATCCTCCTCTCCATTCTTCACTCCATAAATCACCCGCCGTGCGGCGCAATCGATCACAGCCCCCATCGTAGCCAATTAGTCATACGACAGCAGGATTGAACCGTGGTAATCGGGGACAACATAGAGGTCCGCACGATATACTCGACCGGATTTCAATTTGAAAATTAATGTGACGATGCCCGTAATTTCCGTACGGCTGCCTACCCCTTTTAGGGTCCCCTTTGTTTTTCTAATGTTTTTGTCCACCCATGTCCGGTGACTATTCAAAAACTTCTGGCCGACAATATTAATATTCGCCATCGTATCATTACCAACTTTTAATGTGGTTTGTAAAGTTTCACAAAAGAGGTCAGTGTAGCATAGCGCGTCTGGTCTATGTAAACTAGCCGCTAGCACATGAATTTTTCGTTCTAGGATTTTGAGTCTAAGCTCAAGTTCCTTGTCCTCTTCTCGTTCTCCCCCCTTTTCCGCCAACTTAACTTCTTGAGTCTCCGGGGCTTCCGGTATCTCGAGTGTCTTTTGGACAGAGTCTGGTACACCGAGTGTACTCGTGTCTATAGCAGAGACTATCGAGTCCTTTGGCGGGGGTACGGTCCGCTGCTTCTTCGTAGGAGGAGACCTAGCCTTTGGTTTCGGCTTCCTCTCCTCCATCGCCTTCTTCGCCTTCCTATTCGCATCATTTATCATATTAGCTCTCGAAGGATGAACTAGCAAGTGCTTACCTTGAGGCTTGTGAGGCTGTGCGCCTTCACCTTCACGTCTGGGAGGAACGGAACCGTTCGTATCCTGTTCATCAACAGTAGGCATAACTGTGACTGTCGGATTAAAAAGAACAGTTTTTATCTCCTCCTCTCTCTTCTTTTCCTCTCTCTTCTCCTCCCGTCAGTCTACGACGACAACACGCTCACCTGAGCCGGTGTCTTCGTCTTGACGTCCCCCCTCCGTAGCGGTATAAGCTTGCTGGGGGTAGTTGGAGCTGGAACTGGTGCTATAATTCCAGTATCCGTGTCCTCTGGGAGGGCGCGCTGGGGTCCGTCCTCCCCTTCCACGAAAGCCTCGTCCTCGTGGTGCCGCCCCTCTTGGTGTCCCTCGGGACCCTCGTGACGATCCTCTCGTCTCTCCTCCTCCTCTAGTCGGCGCCTTTGATCGGCCCGATGTCTCTCTCTTCTCCCTTCTCTTCATTCTGTCAAGGAAGTAAATGATGGCCTCCCGGAACTCCGCATCCGAGACCATATTCGCATTCCACCTCCCCTCCTCCAACTCCTTCTTGTACATGGCGTACATGGTCTTTTTCATGCCTTCGAGCTCTCTAAGGAAAAGATTTCGCTGCCTATCATCAAGAGAGTCGTGGCTGAAGAGGCAATTGCCTACTCCTTTCTGTGCCTCATGCTTGCACGCCATGTATGAAAAATAGCGGTAGCACGGCGTCGGCTCATCATCTCTCCCCCTCTTGAGACCTGCCGTTCGAGTTGCATGTGCTGCTTGAGCACCTCCAACCCCCTGTGTCGCGGCACTGGAGAATGACTCGGTGGCCGTGTCCAATTCGGAACACGCGTCGAGCACCTCCTTGAACAGGTCGCCCGGCGGAGTAGCCGCTACAGTCCTCTCGTATATATTCGTTTCTAAAAAATCCGCCGTCTTCACCGCCGTGAAGGTCGGACAGGACTGTATGATCCTTGCGAGCTTGCTCGGGTGTCGTGTACACAAAGCACTCAGGAAGTACAAAATGATAGACTTCCGGCTATAAAAGAGCCCGTACTTGGCGCTGACCTCAGTGAGGATCGCTGCCAACCTCGTGCCAATGCCCAGCCCTTCGTTCACCTCTTGAAAAATCTCAAACCCAATCAAAGTACCAGTGCACAGGTGCTGATACCCATGAGTTTTAAAGTATTGCAAGAGGACGGCAACTGGCACCGTGCATTGCAGGTCTGAGGCTGCTCTCCTAGCCGCCACCTCTACCGCTCTCATCGCCTTGTACTCCCCAACATCAAACCCTTGTGTGATGATTGATGGGTCCAACAAGGTGTACAACGCCTCATACTCCTGTGTTTCGTCCGTTGGATGCTGCTTCATACAAGCATCAATTCTTCTGAGCTTGTCTCGAAGGTTCGCATCCGTGTCCTTCTGACTCGCTGTCTCTGCATACAGCGTCAGAGCAGTGGCATCGGACTTTGTATATTTTTGGAAGGCCTGTATGATAGCCTGTCTGTCCTTTTTGTCATTACTGTTGACAATAACAGTGGTAGGCGCTGAGCTAGTCGCAGGGGCCGAAGGGGCTGTGTGGGCTGACGGGGCGGAGCGGCCCGAGGGAGCCATATAAGATCCAGAGGAATATTTCGGTCCCTTTGTTCCCGCCGCCTTGGCTAATGCAATCTTTGCCTCCATCTCCTTCTTTTCTTTCTCAGCCGCTAGCTCTTTGATATACAGCTCTTGGGCATGATGAAAAAAAGACAGGATCTCAGCTGCCTTCCGAAGGAACAAGGCCTTCTCCGCCAACTCCTTCTCTCCCGCTTTATTGGTGGGGGGTGGTGCGGCCGTCCCCTCCAAGATCGTATGATCCTTCGTGAAGACCCACCTCTTCCATGCGTCATCCTTCACCAAGGCCGCATGCAGCTTCTTCATCCTCGTCACCCCTCCAGCTTCGCCTTCTATTTCCCTCAGGGCCGGGTGAAGGTCCCTGCCAAACTGGGTGTGTTGGAGTTTACCCAGGTCCACTAACTTGGCCTCCATAAGTTTCAGAGACACATCCATGACATTGATCTGTCCTTTTGGATTCCTGAACTTAAACTCCTTTTCCACTCTCTTTATTGAATCAATGTCCTGACCAGGATCGAGCAACCTAGCCAGTGCTCTTGTGTTCCATGGCAGCACAGTCTTTCCAGTCTGGTACTCAAAGAGTATAGCACACTCAAACACTGTCCATGAGAGGTCGAGTAGCTCCAGTAAAGACATATTGTCCCCAAATGAGACATGTTGCACCTGTAACTGTGCACCGTCGTCTCTGAGGAATTCTGCGAGAGGCAGAGCTTGCCTTGGGAGAGGGTAACAGATGTCCTCCTTCTTCAAGGGTTGTCCCCATCGCATTTCTTGGGGAATGTATAGCCATTTATAGGCCTCATCCTTCCCTTTCTTCTCCTCAAACTCCTTCTTACTTAGTTTGCCATATTCGGCCACAAACCTCGCTTCCTCTCCTCCCTTCTGCTCCTCCTCGACTTCCTCTGCTCCTCCTGTGTCAAAGGAAGGCGCAGTAAAAAATTGATTCTCTGCTCCTCCTGTGTCAAAGGAAGGTGCCAGATCTCCTCCTTCTGCATGAGAGTCAACGAACTCCTCTTCGTTTCCTGGGGTTCGCTCACTCTCCCCCCCTCCTTCCTGCCAGTCTTCAGACCTAGTAGACATGGATGCTGAAGGAATACGGATGAGACAGAGTTGTTTCTACCCAGTAATTGCTCTGTTCGTCTATGAGGAACGAATAGAGAGAAAAAACGAAAAGACAGTATAGAGAGAGAGCGTCTCACCTCTATGTCTTATGTGTTTTTTTTTTTTGTGAGAAAGAAGTAATCTGTACGACTTTCTCTGAAAATTTGATCTCCTTCTCCACTCCTCTTTTCTTTTTCTCTTTTTGTTGTTGTATCTGTTATGAGGTACGAGGACCTATGTACAGATAATGTCAAAGAGGCTAGAGAAGCACTCCTTGAGAAGTCGACTTGTCGTCTGACACTTGTTCAGACCTATTGTCGAAAGACAGTCAGAGATTTGCAAAAATACTCTGATGTGTGTGGTTTGAGAGGCAACAAAGTGCACAGACTTGAAAGGTAGAGTACTACGCTCGTGTCCTTCAAGTTTGTTTGTATCTGTGAGTGTTTGTTTGTACGTCTGTTGACCTACTCTGTCTCTGTCTCAAGAGAGAACAAAAGAACAGCTACGAGGTCTGGTGTCTGGCCTCCTTGTGAGGACACAGATACAGGCTGTGGAGAGGGTACTGAGACACCTACTCACAAACGCCTAGACGTCTAGTTTTGCAAAAAGAGCTGTGTGGGGATGTGCTGGAGTATTTGTTTTTTGGAACACCTACTCAGAAGAGATAGGTCTGTCCAATTTTTCTTTCTGCTGTTCCAAAAACAAGCCAGAAAAGAAATCAGCCTTGTGCTGGTGACTCCAATGTTACAATCCCCGAAGATAGCTCAATAAAAAGTCGGTAATACAACCAGACACAAATCCCCAAAAGAGAATGATGTCTCGTTATATTAGCTCAGTGAAGCCGAAAAGAAAACGGCAACAGACCAAGGTTAAAATGGCATTAGGTCAAATCCGGCCAAACGATATTGAAAATAATGGGAAAAAACTAGGTGCACCTGACACCAGAAAAAGGTACTTTTTACCGGCTATCCGGG
>WBZZ01002049.1:0-27600 GCA_019918135.1 Paulinella micropora
ATGTTTAGTTCTATTTACTGGTAGTTCACCTGCTCTCAGGAGTCAAGACTTTAAGCAGCCATCATCATAGAAACTTTTAAAATAAGAGTTCGTTGCGTATTTACCGTTTACTAATCACTTGGGGTTGTATCCAAACTCACAAGACTAACAATTAATAAAGGTTAATAATAGAAGGTACTGAGGAGAAGGGACGGTCTAACTAATTATATACAAATGCCCAATGCTTGACCCACATTTATGGCTTCCGTTTCGGTCTAATGAGAATATCTAGACTATTAATAGGTTTCCTGAGTAAGTTTTAATATTTTCATAAAAGTTTGACTTTATATATATATACATATATACATACATATATACATATATATAGTAGCATACATATATATGTTAGACCTATTAATATAATTAACAGGATAGTCAGTATGGGCCGGCATATGTAATGTGTGTCGTTAGAGCCATTACGTATGTCCGGCCTAGTATATAATCGGGCCGTCCCTTGGCGCCCTTTTCTCAATAAACACAGCCAAACGATACCCCTTCCATACCCGGTATGATACCGGTATGATACCCGGGGTATCATAAACCCATACCCCTAGGGGGGGAGTATGATACCCTAGGGGGGTATGGGGGTATGATACCCCTCGACCTATTACCCCTTAGGAACCTCAGTCAGGGACTTAGAGAAAATTTTTTAGATAGCATGGGGTATGGGGGTATGATACCCCTCAGGGACTTGGAGAAAATTTATTAGATAGCATGGGGTATGAGATGGGGTATGAAACCCCCAGATGGGTATGAGGAACTTGAGAAAATTTATTAGCGCGGGGTATCAGATGGGGTATGAAACCCTGAAGAAAATGTATTAGCGTGTGGTATCAGATGGGGTATTAAGATACACGGGTGACAACATGGTCTCACTGCCGGATCAAATGCAATTATTAATTTGATATCGAGATTGAATTTTATTTAAAGCTCTACAAGTTGCAAGTATTAATATTTTATTAAAACAGTGAGTAACAGATAGAAAATGAGGGGTATGAGGAACATAGAGAGAAAATAAGAGGTACGAGGGACATAGAGAAAATAAGGGGTATGAGGGACATAGAGAGAAATTGAGGGGTATGAGGGACATAGAGAAAATGAGGGGTATGAGGAACATAGAGAAAAATTGAGGGGTATGAGGAACATAGAGAGAAAATGAGGGGTATGAGGGACATAGAGAGAAAATGAGGGGTATGAGGGACATAGAGAGAAAATGATGGGTATGAAGGACATAGAGAGAAAATGAGGGGTATGAAGGACATAGAGAGAAAATGAGGGGTATGAGGGACATAGAGAAAATGAGGGGTATGAGGGACATAGAGAAAATGAGGGGTATGAGGAACATAGAGAAAATGAGGGGTATGAGGGGGTATGAGAGGGATATGAGAGAGGCGGGGTATGAAAGGGGTATGAGAGGGGTATGAGAGATGCGGGGTATGAGGAACATAGAGAGAAAATGAGGGGTACTATGAGGGACAATATTAGAGAGAAAATGAGGGGTATGAGGGACATAGAGAGAAATTGAGGGGTATGAGGGACATAGAGAAAATGAGGGGTATGAGGAACATAGAGAGAAAATGAGGGGTATGAGGAACATAGAGAGAAAATGAGGGGTATGAGGGACATAGAGAGAAAATGAGGGGTATGAGGGACATAGAGAGAAAGCGAGGGGTATGAGGGACACAGAGAGAAAATGAGGGGTATGAGGGACACGAATATCTTATAACACGGGAGCAGGTTCGGGACGAGGTTTCTAATAGTATTACGGCAATGCATTTTCACGAGTCGAGGGATCTAAGACAGGCAGAGGAGGCCTATGTTAGGGCGATGGTAGAGTGGGAGGCGTATCGGAGGGGCAAAGAACGGGCAATGATGGAAGAGGAGGATAGGAAGGAAGAGAGGAGAAGGAAGAGAAGGAGGAGGGATCGGCGGCAGACACAAGACATAGTACCTCCTGTCCCTACTTTAGGACAGAATACGGCATCGGATGAGCATACGGGAAATAAGGATGGGGATATCGGAGGAGGAAAAGAAGTTGGGACAGAGGAGGAGTGGAGTATAAGATGGATGAGGATGCTCAAGGGTTTGTAGAGGAAATAGGATATCGGTGGGGTGAACGGGTGGGAGCGATTATGGACACGGATCGGGTCCGAAGGGATGCGAGGTGGATGGCAATTGGAGCTATGTGGGAATTGCAATATCGTTGGTATAGCAACGACGAGGGTTTGTGGAGGGTGTTTGCCATGACGGAGGAAGCACAGTACCAATACAGTTTCATGGCTGTGTTGACCAAAGTACAGGGGAAATGGACGGCGGAGAGAATCCATACGGCATGGGCATGTGCCAAGGGGAAGGCGGAACACGCGAAGAAGTGGGTGAAGGTTTTGAAGGACCGGGGGGAGGACAGCTGGAGGATGTTTGTGGGATCGCTACGGATCAGGAGTATCATAGAAAGGGTGGAGAAAACCAGACCGGACAAGGATTGGGACAGTCACGAAACACGGGCATGGATTGAGACTTTAGAAAAGGAGCGGAGGCAACAAAGACGGGAAGAAGGAATGGAATAACGCAATAAACAACCAGGACGAGGCATCTGACAGGGAGGTAGAGAAGAAGGAAGGGGTATCGGGGAAGGAAGAGGGGATCGAGAAGCTGGAGACGGGAGCGGAAGTAGTGGAATGGATACAGGGCCTCTCTAAGGGGACGTGGGACGAATGTATGAGGGAAGAGATATAGAGAAGCGGAGGCGAAGGGAAAAGGGACAGAGCGTAAATACAGGTACGGGTGACCTTATGGAAAACAAAACAAAAAGGAAAACAAACGGGGGTATAACGGTGGAACATTACAGGAACGAGAAGCACGGGCTTGGGGGTCAGATGAGGATATAAAGAGAACAGATATAATAATCCCACGGGAACATGTACATATGGGGATCACGGTTTCGATTATAACCTTTATACTTTAGAATTCGAGATGAGGCACAACCTGGGGCACCGGAGTTCAGAGACGACTAGGAAGTGGGATGGATAGGACCGACCATTCGCGCGATACCGTTTACACCGGCGAGCCGACGGGAGGACCCAATGCGGTACACGGAGGCTAAGGCGGAGGCACTGCCGGCGGCATCGGATCCGACGTAATACTATGCGAGGAACCCACCAGCTATGTCGCTATTCTTCCACGAACTGATGCAACGTACGCCGGAGATGGCACCGGAGATATACAGGCAGTTGTCGACGAAAAACTACAACATGTGGACAAAAGGGGAGGACGAAGGGGGCATATACAGCGAGGTGGACCAGTGGCCGACGTGGATGTGGCACAAGGGAAAACCTACATATGGGCCGGGGATGATGATGGTGGACCTGATCCATTTGGCGGAAGCGCTGTACGTAGGGGTTGGGTTTTACCGGGACAAAGTGAGTAAAACGAAGCTGCCCAATTTCGTGATGAATCGGATGTTGGAGGAGGGGGTATATATATCAAACGGGGACATCAAGTCGTTGTGTCTGGCAGCGGGGGCGCAGAGACGGGAGTTACAACAAAGCGGCCGCAAAGATGGCGGATGCGATAACGAGGTGGGACGCGGCGTTTTCCAGGAACCCGGCGGAGGAACTGGCGGATCTGATACAGAATTGCCATGGTATTACGGGTTGGGCACGGAGCCTTAGAGGGTTGGCGGGCAAGGCGTATGACGCCATGCGGGAGTATATGGCGGGGCCGACTGACGTGGGGGCAAGGATGGAGAAGAGGGATGCATCACTGCACACGTTGTTGGAGGAGGCAGCGGCGTTGAACGATGCGGCGACGGATGCGGAAAAGGAGGCAAAACGGAAGGAACTGCGGCAATGGGTCTTTGGTTTGTCCATCCTGAACGGATGTGTGCGGGGTTGGTATACGTGGATCAGGATTCGGATGGCGGCGACGGAAGCGGAAGCGGCAACAGCGTCCCCGGAAAAGCGGAAGAAAAAGAAGAAGGGGAGGCAGTCGGAGAGAGCGGCGAGCTCGAATTCAGAGGAATCGGAATACAGATCGAGATCAAGGGAAGGGGAGAAAGGGGAAAGGCGGAGGCGGCGTGGCACAAGCAAGTCAAAGATCGACGGTAAAGAACAACGGGAGAGGGTCCTGGGACAGCTCCGTAAGACACAGCTGCCGCAGGAACATGGAGAGAGGCCAGTGGTTGCGAGCAAACAGCACGAGTATGAGTATATGAACAAGGTACGTAAGTTCATTGTGGCTTTGCAGAGTGAGGCAAAAGCGGCACTGTGTGGGGACGCGGCGGACCAAGTGTGCTACTTGTTGGGCAACTTGATAGGGTCGGGGGACGAACACACGCGTTACTTGACACGCATGTATGGGAGGAGCGGTTCAAGAAGGAATTCGGGAAGCGGGGGGCGAATAACAAGAAGGTGGTGGTCGATGTCGCTCATTTTGTGTTCGCCGACAGTTTCACCAAATTCTTGACAGGGGGGATGAGATAGAGGCGCTGAAGGACGCGGCACAGGCTCTGGTTACGAAGAGGACGGCATTACGGGACATCTTTGCCAGTATCGCGGGGTTCAGTCTGTTGCACGAGAAGAAGGAGATATACCCAATGGTTCCGGCGGGGATATGGAAGGATCAAGAGACGAAAGCGGTGGTTTCGGAGATCGCGGAACAGATGATAGCGTTGGCGGATATCACGCCGGAGGGCAAAACCCGATGGCAGGGGTTGAACACCACTTACAATCCGGTCAGCTGGGTATTACATGAGGAAGACCCGGCGTTGATCGATCGTGTGATCACATCGCCAGCGGTGACCGCGAAGTGGCCACATGCAAGGTTCAACTATGGAGGCAGCGGAGGCTTTCGAGGGGGCGGACGACCGCGACAGTTCACGCAAGGGGGAGGAGATCGGGCGCCAAGGCATGACGGGGGGTATAGACCACGGGGCTCGAGGTATGGGGACGGAGGAGCGACGACAGGAGCGGCGACCACCGCAAGTGTTTCATGCAGATCGGGCGCCTCGAGGAGGGGAAAAGGCGAAGTTCGACGCAGAGTTCCATAACAGGGCTCTGCCGAACACGGAGCTAAAGGGGCAGCCACGGTACCCGCCGGACTCGGAGCTGATCCAGGGTTTTCCGAAGTATACCAGACGGGCACTGCGGTCCAGGAACTTGGGACAAGGATTCATGTTACACTGCTATCGCTATGCACTGGTTGGGAATTAAGGGAAACTGCCAGGTGAGCCACGGGATGAATATGTGGCACGACAATTAAGACACTTGCAGGCAGCAACACAGAGACGAGGCATACTGGGAGTTGAAAGAGGCGATACGGCACGGGATATGGCAGCTAGGAGGGTTGGAGGACATGTTCCCGCCAGAGGAACTCCCGGCACTGCGGGAGTTCAATGAGGTCAATATCAAGGCGAAGGGATGGACGCGAAAGGATAAGGGTTACTACCACCGGGCAGCCAACATGCGACCCAAAAACACGGAGGGAGAGCGACGGGAGGAAATGCGGGACGGGTATCGGAGGAACGACAACAACAGCGAGAGAGGACCGCAGGGTGGCCATCGGGACGAGTATCGTGGAGGATTTCGAGGGAGTCGGGGTAATTATGCGGCGGCGCCTAGACCGGGGATGGACAAACAGGTACAACCCTTGATATACGGGAAGTGGGGTGTTGGGAAAGACACGGCGGATACAAGCGGAACACCACACTCTCGTTTGCCATATGTGCATCCGGATCGACAGGGGTTGATTACAGCGGGAACACAAGAGCGACAGGGACAGCCGGAGGGCGCGGGTATGGAGCAAACGATAGAGAAGATGGAACGGGAACATGACCGCACTCATGGTATATATGAACAGGAGCGACCTCCGCGGCAAGAGGAAGCGCGTCCGCGCAGGTCTAACAGCGGCGATGACGTAAAGATCGTGGGGGTTTCCACGGCAGGTGAGCCAGGAAAGAGTGAGGGGGGATCACGAACGGGAATGGGGGTTTGATGTATGACAGGGGCACGAGGGCGAGGCGACAACGGCGACGGGGCGACGGATCGGGATACGGGAGCCCGGAAAGGGACGAGATGGGGAGGAGCTTGAAGACACGGGAATATGTGGATCTGACATAGGCAGAAAGAGGGGAAGAGACGAGGGGATAGACGAGAGACAGGGGGAACGGCATGCAAAACAGCAGAAGGCAGAAGGGGGAGCATGTAGCGGATCGGGGGTACAAGGAAAAGGGTACAAAGAGGGCGAGAACAGTGAGGATAAGGGCAAGGAGAGAGCGAGATTGGAGGGGGAGCGGGAGAGAAGTGAGGGAGAGGGGGTGGCAGAGGAAAAGAAGCGAGAAGAAAGTGAGAGAGAGAGAACACGGGAGCGAGAACGACAATTGCTGGAGACACACTGGAAGGTGAGTCAGAGGCATGAGGCGATGCGAGTGACGCCGTGCCCGTGTTTGTCCAAAAAGTGTTTTCCGATGACGCTGATGGCCGCCATGGTGTCGTTGCCAATGACCACATCCCCTCCTAAACTCCTCAACTTGACCCGAGTATACGCCAGTGGGAGATTTGATCTTTTAATTTGACTAACCGAGCGGTTTCGGGCGACACGGGGTTGGGTGAAGGAGGTGTCGGGTACAACGGCGATGACGGGCACGATACTGTTGGCGTTTGATCTGGAGGGGGGGGGGGAATACATATACGCACAGCTTCTGGGTCGTCCCGGCATAATATACAGGGGGACTTCTATATGGAGTTTTGACGCGCTGAAGCGTATGCATACTCACATCGACTGTCACAGAGAAGAGGTACGGTATGGACGGGTCCGATGTATCGAGTGGTGGCAGAGGAGGGACAAGGAGACATACCGGGGGCATGGGTGGCGAACGATTTCAGGGCGGCACGGGTAGAGATTGAGAAGGGAGAGGAGGAGAAGGCAGCGGAGCAGGAGGTTTTTGCGATTGGAGATCACGAGGAGGAGGAAGAGGAGAGTGAGTCGGAAGATGAATGGACGAGGGCAAGAATTGTTGCTCTGGTCGACACGAGGTTGGAGTATTTCCGGAGACAGAGGAAGGAGGCCTCGGACGGTTTTCCGAAACACGGGCGAGACTTGGGATACCAACATAAGGAAATGGATACACGGGTGTTGCCTATGGCGCAATATGTAGTATGCAATACGGGCAAGCCTAGCCAGGCCAAGGTGGAGATTTTGAACTTCCTGCAGGAGCGGTGGGGAAGCCAACCCATGGTGGCGGATTCAGTGTCCCAGATCAAGAAGGCATGGAAAAATCGGCTTTCGCACGGGGATTTCACGATTATGTTTCCGGTAGGAAGGAGAACGGAGATGTGGTGGTACGGTGTGGAAGATTTTCCAATCGCGGACCCGATACCGATCCCGAGTCGCACACAGAAGTTGATAGTGGCTTGCCGACTCGGATCGAGGAAGATAGCTTGGCGGTACCGAGAGGAACTTCTGGATCGGGATTGGGCTTCCATTCGGGATGAGGCATTTACGCACATATCCGGGGTATATCATAGGACACACGCCATTCAGTATGCTATGATGATGGACCAACTGGCAAGATTCGCGGATCAAGAGCGGAAGACACCAACCTTATATCGGTCGAGGAAGGGTTTAGACGGGGACGGAGCAGAGATAGCGGTGGATGACATATAGGGGCAAGCGACAGATGAGCAGATCAAGGAGGAGACGGATAAGGCGAGACAGGCGTTACAGGAACAGTCGAAGACATGGGAAGGCACGTCAGAGGAAAAGGCTGCGGCTATGGGGGTCATGGAAGACAACATCAAAGCTTTCGGCCCTTTGGAGGGGGATCGGTGACAAGCCACGTGGCGGTTTTCGAACGAGAGATGGGGGATAGGACGGCCTTCGCGGTTAGCCATCATGAGGATCGGATTGCGAGGGAGATGACGGCGGAACTTTTGGAAAAGGGATTGATCGAGGCGCGGCTATCGGAGTATGCGTCTCCGGTACGCATGGCGCCGAAACCAGACGGAACGTTGCGGATGTGTATCAACTATTGGAGGATAAACGAAATCATAAAGAAGATAGAGACGCCCGTGCCGGACGTGAGAAGGGGGATAGAGGTGTTGCAGAAGGAGAAAATATACTCGACGTTAGAATTGAAGAGCGCAGATTCCGTCAGCGGAGGAAAGCCGCTACCTAACGGCATTCATGGTGGGGATGACAACATACGTGTGGAAGGTTCTGCCGATGGGGTTAAAGGTGGCACCGGGCATATTTCAGCAGGCGATGACAAAGATGTTGGGTGCGAATTTCCGAGACGCGGAATTTGCGGAGAAGTACGGGGATACGTCGGGATACGCCTTCGCGTATTTGGATGATGTGGTCATTTTCTCGAATACGGTGGAGGAATACATACAACATTTGCGGGACATCATGAGACGGTTCAAGGTGTTCGGATTAATTCCGGTTGAATGCTAAGAAGTGCCACTTCTTACAGAGGCGGATACAGTATCTGGGGTACGACATTGAGAACGGGACGTGTTCGATTTCGAGGAAGAAGCAAGAGGCGCTGGCGGCTATGCCTCTTCCTGCGACGAGATCAGATTTACACTCCTTTGTGTCCTTGGCGCAATACTATAGTGAATTCATACCGGGATTCGCAACCAATACGGTTGTTCATGAAAGAGGGCAAGTGCGGTGCGGGGGGTACGTGGCCACCAGCGGTTCACAAGGCGGTTGAAACACTAAGGACACATATCTTGATGGACCCATGGAGCGAAGGGGGTACGGTTTTACAGCTTCCCAATTTCAACAAGAGTCATACTCGACACGGATGCATCGGCATTTGCGATAGGAGGGGTTCTGCAGCAGTGGGATGACGAGGGGCGTTTGAGGCGGTGATGTTTCTGAGTCGGCGAATGACGCGGGCAGAACAACAATACTGCACGCGGCAGAGAGAAGCATTTGCCATAGTCTGGGGTTTCAAGAAATTACGTGACTATCTGTGGGGGGCAAAGGGGACGACGGTGCGGTCCGATTACAACAACCTACAGTGGTTGATGTCGCAGGATCACACGGGCAGGTTGGCAAGATGGCGGTTGGAGCTATCCGAATATGACTTCACGATCGAATTCATATCGGGTAAGGAGAACTATCGTGCGGACTACCAGTCAAGGGCTGGGGGTGCGCCGGAGGACGACAACGTGAAGGAAAAGAAGGAGGAGGCGGTGGCGGACGACAAGGATACACGGGCACAACAGCAGAGTCATGGTGTCTTCGCACTGAAACCGGTATACGACGCGGAGAAGAAGAGTGGCATGAACCTGACGCGGTTTCACTTCAAGAGGGCCGCAGCGGTTTTAACTGTGTCTTGGGAAAGATGGATTTGGAAGAGGAGGAGCAGAGGGCAAATTCCGACGACTGGAAACCCATCAACGGTATGGAGTACGTGACGGAGGTGGCGGAAATGCATAGGAATAGGAAGGAGGCACAGAGGGAGGATGTGCGGTTTTACGAAGCGGCCCACGCACAGTCGGTGGATTGTTGTGAAGAACACAGGTGGGAAGATGCGAGAAAGGGATACGAGGAAGAGATGTGGAAGGAGGCAATACAGGGGGAGCTGACGGAGGATGAAGTGGGGAATTTGAAACCTTTTCCGTGGCGAACCATGCCCATGGTGGGAAACATTGTGATTCCGACGAAGGCGGAAGCGGCGGCGGGTCAGACGGAGGCGAAGCCGGAACTCATGTTGAGGGATACACACCCAAGCCGGGTATGATTGGAGTTGGAAAACAGGACGGAGATCAAGTTTGCGTCGGTGGACATGTTCCGCAAGCTCACGAGAGACAGTGAGGAGTGGAAGAGGTTCATTGCGCACCAAGAGAACCCGACGGGGATTGAAATTATTTCGGCGGACGGGGACATAAAGTGGCGGAAGGAGAAGTACACTTAGTAATACTCGGACGGGCTAATCTGGTATTTCGGGAGCGCTAGCGGGGCCAAGAACAAGGACGATCCGGAACGGTGGGTGGTATGGGTGGCGGCAGCGTTACGGTACGCGATTCTGATAGGGGCACACAACTGCCCTTTACAGAGTCACCCGGGGCTGGATAGGATGAGGTGGTCAATGACTCGACGGTTCTATTGGGATACGATGGATAAGGATATCAAGAGTTTCATTTCGGGTTGTGGGCCATGCCAGAGGGCGAAGACGGTCTACGATGCGAACAAGGGGCTATTGGGGCAGTATGACATAACACGGGATATATTTGACACGATTCACATCGATTACGTCGGGCCTTTACCGGAAGCGGGGGAGGGTCGATACAAGTATATCCTCACGATTATTGATCGGGCCTCTAACTACGTGATTGCGGTTCCCACTGCTGACGACACCAAGGAGACGACGGCCAAAGCACTGATTGATAACGTATTCAGCCGGATCGGGGTACCCGGGAAGATCATATCGGACAGAGGAAGTTCCTTTATCAATTGGGTGTCGAACGAACTCAGTGCATACTACGGGTTTAAATGGGATTATGTCACGGCATACAACCCTATGGCTAACGGGAAGATAGAGAGGATGCATCGTACGCTGAAGGCGTCCTTGAAGATCTATTGTCAGAACGGGCAAACCAAATGGTCAGAGGCATTGCAAGCGTTTACCTTTGCGGTGAACATCTGGGTCTTCGTTTTTGGGGGGTAGGGCTAGACTGTGCCCATATCAGATGGTGTTTGGCAAGGTCTTAACCACTCCACAGGACGTGATGCAACACAAGGCATTCTATCAGCCGTTGGAGCTGATGGCAGTGAGATTACGGGCCCTAGAGGAAGCGGAACAAATTGTGACTAAGCATCGGGAGGCGGCAATGCGGACGGAGGACGAGAAGGGCCAACAGAAATATAAACACGTGGAATTCCGGGAGGGGGATACAGTGCTGCTATACTGCCCAAACGTTCCAGTGGGGGTCTCAACAAAGCTCTATGAGAAATGGCAGGGTCCGTATCAGATTATGAAACAAACCGCGGCCTACAATTATAAGATCAGACACCAGCGGACGAAAAAGGAACAGATAGTCCACGTTCGGCGATTGGTCACGTTCTCACCTTACTTGTTGGATTACGAAACGGAGCAGGATGCCTTGGAGCGGACGGCGGATCAATTTGGAAACCCACGGCCGTTGTTGACACGGACGCAGAGGGCGGAGGAGATTGCGAGGCTGAAGGAGGAGGTGACGTTCGAACAGGATGCGGAGGAGAAGAAAAGATTGCAAGACGCAATAGAGGAATTGGAGACGGGTTCACACGAGAGGGTTTCACAGAAACAAAAGGGGGATGAGGAAAAGCGGAGAGAGGAGGACAAGAAACGGGAAGAGGGAGGAGTACAAGGTAGGGAGGGGGAAGCAGAGGGAAAAGGCGTGGGAGCACAAGGGGCTCAGGACAAGCAAGGTACAGGAGGGTCATCGAAGCCGGAGGCGCCGGAGGGGCACTTGGGGATCAAGAACAAGCGAGGCCTGTGGGTGGAAAAAGCGGCGGAGATTGATAAGGTCAAGTGGAAGACGGGCAAGTTCTACTTGATGATGCAGGCGGAAAAAGAGGTAAGCGATGATACACTGGATGACTTTTATGTCATGAGGGTTTTAAGTCAGGGGGGAACGTCACGACATAAGGCGGGGAAGGGCATAACGCCGGTGATGCAGTTTTGGAGGAGTAGTGACGAGGTAGCGGAGGAAAAGATGCGGCGGTTTGATCAGGTTTTTCTGGAGAAGGCGGGGAAGAAGCGGGAAACGTGGGATGCCACCATCAAGTTGGACGACGAGGATCATATCCCATACACCATTCAGACGAGACCGCGGTTGGTGCTGAATGTACCGTTCGACCTCACGGAAGAGAGGCGGATACCGGCACAGATTTGGGACGAGGTAGATGCGGAGGGATTGCCTTTCGATATTATCGGCGCTCCACCGGCGGCGGTTGGATCAAGAGGCAAGAAGCGGCCTACGACGGGTGGTCGGATGACTCGGGCAAGAGGACGGGCACAACGAGGAAGGGGGTGATGAATGGGTGACGAGCGAGAGGATAGCATAGGAATAGAGAAAGATGAAGAATAAGAAAGAAGACGAGAGATGACGAGATGAGAAGAATACGACCTGCGGGCACATGACGGGGTGATGACGGTACTACCGAATTGCGGGTATATAATCGGTGATAGCGGCTTATATGACTTGCGGGTATATAATTGGTGATAGCGGCTTATATTACTTGCGGGTATATGATGGGTGATAGCGGCTTATATGAATTGCGGGTATATGATGGGTGATAGCGGCTTATATGACTTGCGGGTATATAATGGGTGATAGCGGCTTATATGACTTGCGGGTATATGATGGGTGATAGCGGCTTATATGACTTGCGGGTATATGAGAGGATGATAACGATATAAATGAATTGCGGGACTTTATAAGGGGGTGATGAGAATATGGCTGACATACGAATTCGAAGATGAATGAAGATGAGAGAGGGGAGCGGTATACTTTTACATCCACAGGTACGGTGATGGGCATGCTACATGCATTTTATACCAACGAGGTAAACATTGTGACGACGCGGGTTATATATATGTACAAATACGGGGAAAATATTATATCATTCAGGCTCACGGGTTTTCAGGTTGTCAAACCGTGATGACTTCGCCCGGTTTCCCAGCCTGAAATACTACAAAGATCTCGTCCCTTTCGCTCGTTCCGTTCCAACGTCTATCTGCTTCGCTTCAACTTCTATCTCTATACACTTATATACATAAAAATCTATAAGAAGCCGACATGGAGTCCGGCTGGTCGGTGAACGTGCCACACGGGAGTGTGGAACAACACGGAAGTACGTCAGACCAGCCGGATGTACCGGACAGGCCGATAATTACAGATATCGTGTCTTTGTTCATATATATATTATATTATTTTATGTTCTTTTTATACCCCTCTACGTGAAGCGCTGTCAAATTTATAAATTCATACTACCGGATAGATAAGTAACATATAGTTCAAGTTGATCTTTTGATAGATCAGTACAGATGGATACATTATCATATGTCTTATTTTTATATATTATGTTTACTTACGCGATCATACATATATATATCAATATTATATGTGTATTATGACCATACCGTACTTGCGCCGGTTACATACATAATGTTACTCAACATAGGATAGGGGGTGCGTAGGACCTAATCCTCTTCTCGACGACCAGGCCTTAGATTGACTAGGGGGAGTTGCCCTGTATGTAATCTAGTTGATGCATACTCATTGGACAATTAATTAGACCCTTCCTTCTCAACTACGTCCGTATTGCTATTTGGTACGTTAGCCTTATTCGTTACGGTTAGTAGTATTATTAGTTATTAATACAGTCATTTCAAGTACCTTTTCTGGTACTGGTGGCACTAGCTTTTTATCATGACCATTATTGCCCATATCAGGCCGTTTCGTGGATCATTTTCTGGAGGTACATCTTCTGTGTGACGTCGTCAGTTGGACTGGCGGGAATTGTTCAGTATTGTTAAATTCTTTTACGTGGGAAGCAGTTGGCCGGTAGGAGGGGGACGCCCCGAGTTCCGGTCACCGTTTGCAGAAGTCGCGAGGGTTTTCTCCCAACGGGTTATCGAGCCTTGGAGCGTGACCTGTGCAAGGGATCGCAGAGGAGAACCTTCGTTAAAGGGTGAGGGAAGTGACCCCATTACAGGAAAGTGCGCATTTTCAATTGTGTGGCTACGGCTGATCACTGCAGACACTACCCACGCTCTGCTTTGCTGGTGTGCAGTGCAAGGGCAAGGTGGGGGACAGGACAGAGAGCAAGACACCGAAGCGTGCAGGGCGCAGGGAGGGTGAGCCTTCTAAAGGGTGTGGTGCTTTTGTCAGCTCGGTGACGTGGCAAGTTGTGATTGATTGCCGTGGTAACTGGGGGATTGAGCACCCCTGGCCCACGGGACACAACAAGTTACAAAGCCAAAGTACAAAGCAGTAGGTCTGTTGTGATTGATTGCCGTGGTAACCAGGGGATTGAGCACCCCTGGCCCACGGGACATAACAAGTTACAAAGCCAAAGTACAAAGCAGTAGGTCTGTTGTGATTGATTGCCGTGGTAACTGGGGGATTGAGCACCCCTGGCCCACGGGACACAACAACCTACATTGCTAAGTTCTTGTCGCATTCGTACTGCACCATTGCATCTGCTCCTTGTATTGCTGTAGTGAGTGTGAGGAGTGAGAGAGAGGTGTGGTGAGGGAGTGAGCTCTGAAGAACCGTGCGTAGGACACGAGGGGAGGAGCGAAAGGTGAGTGTTTAGGTGGTTGTACCAAAACAACTACAAACCTGGGTAGGTTGTAGAACTGACTTTGCAGATAGAGCTGCTAGTAGGTGGAAAGTTATCATAGGTGGTAGCTGAGGTAGAGCATTAGAGTCAGTGGTAACACACGTGGTTGAAGAGAGAGAGAGAGAGAGAGAGTAAAGGGTGGTGTGGACAAGCAAAACACTATTCTGTGTAGTGTGTGTGTGAGTCTGCTCGTGGCGTCTGTTGTGTTCTCTCTGTGTGGGAGTGTGTGCGGTTGCTTGCCTGTGCCTGTGCCAGCAGAACAGCGTAAGCATAGCGTGACCATATCTCTATTTGGCAAGTAGAGAGCATAGCTGTGTGCTGTGTGTAAGTGTGTGTGTGTGTGTGTGTGTGTGGAGCGTGTGTCTGTTCGAGACTGACGGTGGTTAGAAATGACTAGTAAGACAGACAATAAGATTACGTTCGCAGGCAAAGAGGCATGGATCCTACTGCATAGGCAGGTAGTGCAAAGCTGTAATGCTAAGGCCCCTAAGAAAGTGCTGCAGGGTGCTGACGCCCACAAACAATATGTACATCGCGAAAACGTATTAGGGATACAGCTTAAGGGTAGAGAGGTGCCCCCCTTTATACTAGCTTGGGAAGAGATAGCAGAGTGGAATGATTGGGCTGACTTGGACGAAGAAGTAGTAAAGGAATACGTCGAGGATAAAGCCAACCCCAAACCGGAAGCTCCAAACCTTGAGGAGGCGTTAGGGGTAGAGGAAGACAAGGAAACCCCAGTCAAGCGTTACAAACCGGTTTTTGGCAGTCCGAAAGATAAACCAACCACTGAGACTGAAGAGGGAAAGGAGGAGGAGGAGGAAGATGAAGACCGGCACACCTCTGACCTCTACTCTAGTGGGTATGCTAGCACTGACAAACCTAGGCTGTCAACTGGCAAGGGCTCAGACTTAGAGGGCGACAGCAAGAGTGGGGCCTCCCGAGGACAGACGGACCCCTCTAAGGTCAAAACCCCACTAGGGGGTGCTGATCGTGCTGGCGCACTGACACGACAGGTGATGGCCTATGACGCTAGTGTGCTTGCTGAGATGAGCAAGCAAAAAGAGAGGGTGTTCAATATCATCTATGACATGCTCGGAGTGAAGCGAAGAGCCTGGTGCGTGACTTAGCTGATCCGGAGAAACTGACCTTTGGCCAAAGCCCTAAAGCACTGTGGGACAGACTGCTAGCCCGGTACAAGAAAGCCGACCCCTCTGATGTTTAGGACAAGGTGAAGGAACTGAATGACTTCCTCTTTACGAGTAAGCAACAGTACGTCGGTCAGTGTGTAGACTTGAACGCTAGAAGAGACTGGTTGGCTGATTATGGCCAAGCCCCAACCGATGACCGAATGCAGCAAATAGTGAAGGATGCATTAGTGGTCCAAAGCAATCTGACTCTAGGGTAAAGAAAGCTTGGCAAGTCTGGGTTGAAATGGCTGAACTGAACCGAAAGCAGTTCAAGTGGGACTTCGCCTCCTGGTGGAGGTTCGTGCAAGATCGTGCCCTGGAGCTAGACAAGAAGTTTGACCGGGCCAAAGTGACTAGTTCCGCAGAGAAAGGTTTGGCAGCTCGTAAGGCCGGGAAAGGGAAACCCAAGGACGAATGCTGGCTCTTCAGCAAGGAAGGCAAATGCGCTCGTGGGGCCTCCTGCCGCTACCTTCATGTTGGAGGGAAGGTGAGAGGGGTGTGTTTCTTGTGGGACAAACAGGGGGAGTGTAGATGAGCCGACAAATGTAGGTTTGAGCATGACCCCACTAAAGCCAATAAGACCCCTCCCAAACCGGCAGACACCCCCAAGGGGAGAAAGGCAAGAAGAGTGAGAAGAGCAAGGGGCCAAAGTGCTTTAACTGCTTTGAAAAGGGGCACATCGCCGGTAAGTGAAACAAGAAGTGCCGGTTGTGCGGGAGCAAGCACAGGTTGAGCAAGTGCCCGGACAAAAGCCGAAAGGAGAAGGGCGAGGCAGCAAAAGGCTCAAAAGGGGGTAGTGATAGTGATGACTCCGAGGATGAGGAGCCGGGCGTGGCCTTAGCTCAGATGGTAAAGTTCCTAACCGGCACGTCGAAAGACAAAGCCCTCATGGCTCAACCCGGGGGTGCCAACCTTCCTGAACCGATCATGCCACCGGAGGACGAGAACAGTCTTGAGATCTTGCTTGAGGATGATGCCGACATAGATAAGATGAACGAGGGGCGATGCCATGTAGCGGAAGGAAAGCGCCGGTGCGTAGCCCGGTTGAAAGACCTTGAGTCTCCCTTCAACAGCCTTATGATTAAGGCAGCCACCCTCATCGACAGCGACTATTGCGTTGAGCATCAGTACCAGCGAGCCAAGCAAGAGAGAGAAAATGCCTTGCGCCGGTGGGCAGCCGACATAGCACAAAGCGATCATCTGGCTCTAATGCGAGATGGGAGAACGGGGGTTGGAAGCCCAAATCAAAAGTGGGAGTCATCCCCTAATGGTCGAGGCCATAGTGAGACACGAAGCCGCGAAGCGGGGTATCCCGTGGAACCGGTCCCTCTTGCCCATCATCCACTATGCGAAGCCCCGTGAACCCGGACAGTTCACCGAATGGGTCATTAGCCGTCAACCGGTAACATGGGAGGCGTCGGGTGTACCCTCATGGCGGAAGGTGTACCGCCAACATGAACCTCAGGCCGGTGCCCAAGCGAAGCATATGTACTTCAGAGGTGGGATATCCCCCTCACTGAGTCTCGTGGGGGAGTTGTGCCTCCGCCCGTAGCAGCGGTGCCGGTACGCGCCCAAGAGGTGAAGGGTACTCCCCTCCGTCCGGTAGCACCCAACCCCCGTGGAGAGAGTAAGGGTAGACCTAGCGGGGCGAGCGGGCCGTCCGCGGTACCTGCCCCAAAGGTTGAGATTGGTTCAAAGGCCGAGCCGGCTGAGGCTGGTAGTGGTATCATGAGCCAAAACCTGAAATCTTTACTCAAAGCAAAAAGGGAAAAGGTACATGGGGTGAAGGTGAGGCCCGGCCCGGAGGACTACCAACCCGATGGTCTGGCGGACGTGGAAGATGAGCCCCCGGGGATGCAGCCCGATGCCGATCCTTCCTCGAATCCGACGGGGAGGGGGAGCGTGAAGGTGAAGAGTCCCCGGCTAGAGATGGGGACGTGGGCAGAGCTCCGATAAGGGAGCCGTCCCCCATAGGCCCGACCCTAGTGCTGATGCAGACCCAGGTAGTGGGGATGCTACCGCCGGGACCGATAGCAATCCGGTGACTACGCCCTCCACCAGCCCAAGCAGTAGGCGTAGGTCAGTGGGCGCTCATGCGTTTGGCTTCCTTGAGACGGTTCGAGCGTCCGTGAGTGGGATGCCCTGGTTTGCGTCCCATGCTAAGACGGTACCCCCTGCAGACCGAAAGGTGACTTCCCTGTTACCCCCTACTACTAGTACCGGTCCGTCTACGGCCCCCTCAACCTTAGCTGAGCCTGATAGTCCTACCCGACTAGGTACCAGAGAGCGAGAGAGTCGACTCCGAGCCGTGGCAGAGCAGCAAGAGGAGATGCGCCGGTTGCATCGTCCGGCATTGAGCGGTGAGGAAGAGAAAGATGAAGCTGACTTCCGGGACCGGTGGGGAGAGTGGACTAGGCTGTTGTACGACTGGCGCAGGGGAGTGAGTATCAAATGAACAAGCCTAGGTGGCAGAGACATTGGGCCGTAGCAGGAGCAGCAGCAAATAGTGCCGCAGGGTTTCAACCTCGTACTAGGCCGTTCAGAGTCCGAGAAAGGGTGGTAGGTGGTGAGAGCGTACTAGAGAAGGAATACGCAAGTTTGCCGGAAGCCGAGGGAGAAGCTGACCCGGTGGACGACCTAGTTCGTTTCATGACCGAACGCGGATGGATGGCTAAGGGGATCCGGCTAGCAGAACAAGCCCTCCTAGGACGGAGTGCGGACAAAGACCCCATGTTCGATTCGGGAGCTACGTTGTACTTTGTGCCGGCCGGAGCTGAACAACGCCTGTTCAACATTCAGCGAGGGATGAAACAGGTAGATACGGTCAACGGGGAGACCACTGTGACTAAGAAGGGCTCACTAGACATGACGACCGTGAACGGAAATGGGGAAAAGAACAGGCTACATCTAGGTAGTGTGTGGGTTAGCCACAACATAGATGAAACCTTAGTCTCCGGTCCTCAGTTAGCCAAGGATGGTTACAGTGTAGTCCTCAACAAGAAGGGAGAGGGATACATCACTAAAGCCCTGATACCGGACATTTCCCCAGAACTTAAGGCCGGGGTCCTTTACCTAGACGACAAGGACAACGTGTGGCGTTTTGTGACGTCCACGAACCAAGAGCTGGCGGCAGATAAGATTGAGGCTAGAGCTTTCTTTGGAAAGGAGATGGCTAAGGTCACGGAGTTGACTAGTGAACAACTTCACCAGAAGTTCGGAGGGCCCGGAAGCAGCATGCAGCGCCTCATCAGTGAAGCGTACGGAATCAAGATAGTGGGTGACAAAACCCACGAGCAAGCGGTAAAAGAGTGTAAGGAGTGCCCGGCCGCCAAAGAGGGGAAAGTGAAGCACCCGGCAAGCAACCAGTTGACACAGGTAGGGAAGTTCGAAGCTGTGGCGTTCGACAAGTCCGGGTGCCTACGCAAACCCCTCTATGGTGGCTTTTGGTACGGCATGGTGGGAATTGAGGCTAACACCGGGTATGCGTATGGCCTCCTTCTAAAGGATGGCACCGCGGCACCACAAGTGCGCTTCATGCGGGAATGCATAAACTTCATTGAGACGCAAAGCGGCAAGAAGGTGAAGGAAGTCCGGGTAGACGGTGAGCATATCTCAGCTGACTTCAAGGAGCTAGTCCGGGACAAGGGAGTGAGGAAGAGGATCAACACCCTCAATGAACACAACAAGAACGCCTATGCCGAAGTGTCCCAACGTGACTTTTGGCGCAAAGCGCGTCATAACCTGGTTAGGGCTCAGCTACCCTATGAGCTCTTGGGATACGCGTGGCAACACGCTATCCTCTTACACAACCTTTTCCATGATACATGGATGGCATTTTGGGAAACGGGACTTCCAAACCCCGTGTGCCCTTACCATCTTAATGCTTTTCGCCCTAACAGTGTTCTTTGGCTTAGTCTTGTCAAAGTGGGACGTTGGCACCGCATACACAGAGGCGTCTGCAGCTGAGCAGGGGTATCGCCCCAGTTACATCGTACCACCGTTTGGTTTAGAAGAGCCGGGGTATGTATGGGAAATGCTTAAAGCCCTCTATGGCAGACCGGACGCGGGCCGCAAATGGTGGCGGTACAAGCTAGTCCCGTTTTTAGAAAATTTAGGCTTTACGGCTCATGTCGCTTTTCCTTGTTTCTTTTGGCGTTGGCTACCCGGTAAGGATAAGCCTGACTTTGCTTTCGTACACGTCGACGACATAATGGGAGCGTTCAGTAGCAAGGAGGTGGAAGCAGAGTTCTTAGCTGCCGGTAAGAAGGCCTTTAGGGTCTTAAAGCAAGAGGCTCCGACCGGGGTGGTAGGCCTGAACATAGAAGACAAGGAAGACTGTCGACTAGGCCGTACGATCAAGATCTCCCAGGAAGATTTCATCAAAGAGGCAGTTGAGAAGCTCCAGTGCACCGGTTTAGCTACAGCCGATTCGCCGTGGTTGATGCAGGGGGTACGAGCCGGGAAGCAATCAGTGCTAGAGCAGTTCTCGCCGCAGCACATCGTAGGTGTCCTCTTATGGACACGCATCACTCGGCACGAGGTTTTGGGCCCATTAGGGGAAGTGGCCACCCATGCCTCCAAGTCTGAGTTGTTCAATTATCAGCAAGCCGAACAGGTCGTACGGTACCTTAATGGTACCCGACCTAAAGGCATTCGCTTCACCAAGGCGAACGGCACCCGCTTGATGTCCTGGGCGGACTCAAGTTGGTAGGGTACAGCCGAAGATCGCCGTGCCCGCCTAGCGGGGTTTCATTTCTTTCTTGGTGGCTCGGTGCTACCATTCTGCCTTAAGCGGAACGTGTCCGTGGCCCTGCCCAGTGATGCGACCCTGCGAGCGCGAGTGGAGGCAAAGGCGAGCGCGACACAGGACGAGCTGGTGGCGACCGCGACCGGGTGCAGCGAGCTGGAGAAGGTGGCGGATGGCAAGTGTCTGGTGCCGGTCGCGCCGGAGGCGTCCTCCTACGAGGCGGAAGTCTACGCGATGGTGGAGGCATACCACGGCCAGGATAAAATATCTAACTTTGTGCAGGGCATCGCTGGGAGACGGGTCGCAGACGCGCTGGGGCCGTACGGGTGGGGGCAGCCCCCCACTGAGTCCTGTACGGCGACAACCAAGGCGCCCTGGACCTCGCAGATACAAATGTGTTTTCTAGGAAGCTCGGGCACGTGGATCTGCGCTGCGCCATCGTCAACCAGAAGGTGGACGCGGGTCTAGTCGTCAACAAGAAGGTGGCGTCAGCGGACAATGTGGCCGACGTCAACACCAAGCCGTCGCGTGGGGAGCCCTACCTCCGACTGGTGCGGCCCGTGGCGAGCGACTAGCTTCGTCTGCGGCGGGGTGGCGCGCGCGCGCGCGCAGTGGGACTTCCTTCAACGTTGGGACTTTCAACCCGTGGACTCTGGATAGGACTCTGGATAGGGTAGAACTCAGGCTGGATAGAGTAGAACCTTGGATTGGTACCCGATTGCAAGGGGATAGATTTTAGTAATTAGGCGACTAGATTGCCGAACTCCACAAGCTGTGGAGACGTAGGCTAGCGCCTCTGCTTGCATTGTTAGTCATATATATTGTGCACGGTTGTGCTGATTGCGCTTTAGTTGTTAACAGTGTAGCTATATTGCCGAACTCCACAGGAGACGTAGGGTAGCTCACTTTGCGCTTGGCTTATTTGCGTAACCTAGTTATTAGTTGCGCGTTGCGTGGACACTGACTCGTAAGGGAGTCTAATTAAGGGAGAGCATTGGACAATTAATTAGACACTTCCTTCTCAACTACGTCAGTATTGCTATTTGGTACGTTAGCATTATTCGTTACGGTTAGTAGTATTATTAGTTATTAATAAAATCATTTAGAGTACCTTTTCTGGTACTGGTGGCACTAGCTTTTTACCATTACCATTATTGCCCATATCAGGCAGTTTCGTGTATCATTTTCTGGAGATGCCTCTTTTGTGTGACGTCGTCAGTTGGACTGGCGGGACTGATTATCAGTGTTTAGTACTAAATATTGTTAAATTCTTTTACGTTGGAAGCAGTTGGCCGGTAGGAGGGGGACGCCCCGAGTTTCGGTCACCGTTTGCAGAAGTCGCGAGGGTTTTCTCCCAACGATGTTTGCCCTAGCAAGCCGCTAGCCACCATCGACATAACCTCTTGGAGAGAGTGAGGGTAAGAGTGAGTATTTAATAATATTATTATGTTTTAAGTCTGTGTTTTATAATTTTCACAGAATAGATGTATTGGGACCTACAGTTAATTTAATAATTTACTTTGATCCAGGGGGAGTGTTAGACCTATTAATATAATTAACCGGATAGTCAGTATGGGCCGGCATATGTAATGTGTGTCGTTAGAGCCATTACGTATGTCCGGCCTAGTATATAATCGGGCCGTCCCTTGGCGCCCTTTTCTCAATAAAGTATCTACTGTGTTACAATCCCCGAAAATAGCTCAATAAAAAGTCGGTAATACAACCAGACACAAATCTCCAAAAGAGAATGATGTCTCGTTATATTAGCTCAGTGAAGCCGAAAAGAAAACGGCAACAGACCAAGGTTAAAATGGCATTAGGTCAAATCCGGCCAAACTATATTGAAAATAATGGGAAAAAACTAGGTGCACCTGACACCAGAAAAAGAGTACTTTTTTACCGGCTATCCGGGGGGTGATGCCTACAGTACCCCTTCCCGTTTTTATGACGGAAATATGCAATATTTTTGTCATATAATTGCTGATTTCTTTTCTGCGCAAACGCTACGGGGTGTCGCAACTAAGTGCATTAACCCACGGATAGACGGTGCAGTGGATATATAAAACGCATACGCCAGACACGAGTCAACTATAAATCTCCAGCCTCGTTTTTGTAAATAAAAACTCTCCTTCCACGCTTGTTGTCCCCCCTGTAACTTAATTCTGAGGCAGTATGTCAAGAACAAATAATATTACTATTGCAATAAAAGCAGCGTTATAATTTTTCTCCTTCTCCAAAAACACTTCCGATCAGTAAATACATTGTCTTTTAATAACATACCCTTGTATTCAATCGGTTACCTTAATATAGTACTAGGGGGCCAGATCTAATAACTATATCCAAAGCCGGGGTGAGTGAGCCCGACCATGCGATATGCCGACACAAGTAGAGACGGACCGTGCTGGTATGACGATATTAAGTATATCCAAAGAAAAAAATTTAATATGTCTACTATGAGAACATTTTTTGAGAACATCACCCTGGATACTTGAAGCAGGGTCGTACCAGGAACACCATCGCTAAACTCACAAGCGATCCCCTTATACGGTGTCGTATCCATTTGCCGATTGACCCTCGCACTCATATGTTGCGATAAAAATGCCAAGTAACAACAATGGTATAAAAACATTTTAATAAGACATGATCTGACATGGGCACTATGAGATTAATCCACATGCAGCTTTCAATGTCCGACGCGTGATAAAAGAAAAAAATGTCACTTACTGCCTTCGTCGCCTTGCGCGAACCCCTTTGCCAGGTGGCGGGCCGCCAACAAAAGTCAAGTCAAACTTCGACTCCTCCAGAATGTCCCATATTTTGTTAGGGATGGCGCCCAAAGATAAGTCAAAAGGAATGTCAAGCACTCCTCTAGGCAGTGACTGAATAGTCCACGCAGTGTGGTCTTTGTCTCGAAGGGTAATAGTATCATCCCATGTCTCGAGATTTTTCGCGTCTTTGTACACCGGTAAATATTGTCTAGCTTTTGGATCCTCAACAGGGTCCATGCTTCTCCAAAAATGGAGTACCGGTTGTATCGTTTTTGCTGCTAAGGATCTCTTCGATGTCCGTGCTGCCCGTGTAGTCTGCGGGACCGCCACAGCTCGCATGAGATAAAGATCTGAGAGAGTGTCATCGGCAACATGAGATTCTGCCGGTCTCAACAGATAAAAAGCGTCTCGGACCCACTTGATAGCCGCAATCGCCTCTCCTTCCTTCCATCGCACATGTCGAATGTCCACATTACCCGCGTTCGGGTTAGTGTCCTTCTCCCCTCCTCCTCCATGGACATCCGTCGCTCGCGTCGACCTTGCCACCTTCCTCGGTTGGTCGAAGATGATATCGTTTTGCGCTCTCCTCCTCTGCGCCTCCGTGAACTTCTCCTTCGTACCGCCGCGGACTATGGGGGCTTTAGACTGAGTCCCCGCCGCGCTTTTGCGGTTTGAGTCTTCCTTACTCTCCTTCTCGGTCTCCTCCTTCTCCGTGACAGGTGCCCGATAGGCATTCTCCTCCTCTAAGGTATCCTCCTTCTGTATAGGCGGTACCTCTTTGAAGTCCTCCTTCATCCGTTTCAACGCCTCCTCAACGGATTCATCCTCAAGTAAGAAGGGGTCATATTTGATCAGCCTTCGAACATTCACAATCTGCACCTTCCCTCTACCCCTGATCTTATAATTCAGAGGTCCCATCTGTTCCATGATCTGGTATGGTCCTTTCCAGTGGGTAAACAGCTTAGAGCTAACCCCCTTAGGGACTTGAGGATGGTACAAGAGTACAATATCCCCAACCTGGAAACGGACTTGATCTAAGTGCGCTTGTCGCACTCCTTGTGCGTCAGTCTTTCTGCGCTCCGCCTCCCTGTGCGCCCTGACTATTTGTTCCGCCTCCATCTTCGCTCTTAGTCTCATCCCGAACAACTCATCCTCATCTGCCCAAGTGTCTTTTGGATGCAGAAGTGAGGTTGGGATATTAGGCTCTCGGCCGTAAACCAATTGATATGGCGAGACTGAGCTCCTGGCTCCTCCTAATGCCGATGAGGGTAGACAGTTCATTGCAAAGGCAAATGAAGGTGCTGCCTCCACCCAGGCTCTCTGATTCTCCTTCTTCATACAGTACATCTTAAGCGAGGCTTTGAGAGGTCTATGTACCCGCTCGATCTTGCCATTCGCTCTCGGGCTATAGACAGTAACATATTGCCATTTCATCTCGTAGTACTTAGATAGTCTGTCGATGACTTCATTATTAAAGTCAGAACCTCGATCAGAACATATCTTTCTAGGCACTCCGATCTGCGAGACGATCCTATCGATCAGAGCCTCCGCAGTTGTCTTGCCTGTAGCGTCCTTAACAGGAACAACCCAGACATAATTGGTGGCTCGATCTATTGCGGTAAGAAGGTATCTGTACCCTTCTGCCGATTCGGGGAAAGGTCCCACATGATCGATGTGTAAAAATTCAAACATCCCGGCGTGTAACGGGAATGTACCGATCAGGCCAAAGTTCGCCTTCAGCGGTGTCTTTGTGGTTTTGCATGGGATGCATGCGTCCACTTCCCTGTCTATCTCCTCCTTCATCCCTTTCCACCAAAATCGCCTCGCTATGAACCAATGAGTTCTTTGTCGACCCGGATGTGCCAGTAAGGGGCAGTTATGGGCTGCGACATATATAAAGCGCCTCAACTTCTCTGGTACCCAGAGAGTCCATTTGTCAGGCTGTGATGCAAATTTGCCATGCTGGCCCTTGTACCACAATAGCCCATCTCTCCACGCCATCTCCTTCATCTGATCTTTGATCTGTGGAGTCTTTTTAAGCTCATTAGGGTTCTTGTATAACGTTATGAGCTCCTTGAACTCCGGATCCGTCGCCTGTTGCTGCCTCCACGCGGTAGGCGAGGCGATATGAATAGTACCGTCCTCCAACCTTACTCCTACCCTTTCCGGGTCTTCATCAAGCTCGCTTCGATTTTCCTGTGGAGGTTCAGTACAGACCTCAGTCGTCTCCTCCTCTTCTTTTATATTCGCCTTCGCGTTCTTGTATGCCTCATAAGACCACTCAGCGTCTTCGAGAACATGCGCCTCACAGCATATGCCATGCTCCATGCCTTGAGGACTATATCGTAGACCCGTGCGGTCATAACGAACGCCTCTTGCCATCTGCATCGCCTCTATGTGGCTCACCTCGTATACCTTGTCCGTGGACAGGTCCATCATCTCCACTGATGATACGAGAGCCGACACCTCCGACTGAAACTCTAGCCTGGAAAGGCTATCAGCGACTACGTTTCGCTTTCCCGGTAAGTAGACCATCGTGAAATTGAAACATGACAAGAAAGCTTGCCACCGCGCCAAACGGCCGGTTTGTTCATGATTCATCAACCAAAGAAGGTTGTAATGATCGGTCCTAACCGTGAATAGAGGTCCTCCCCACAAATATTCTCTGAGCCTCTTGAGAGCCCATACTACTGCCAACGCCTCCCTCTGTCGCGTGCAGTAATTTCGCTCCGCCGCACACAGCTTTCTACTAATAAACATGATCGGGCGCAACTTTTTCTTCTCACCTTCCTGTTGCAGCACCGCGCCAATCGCAAACTTAGATGCATCCGTGTCGACTACGAACGGTTTCGTAAAGTCGGGCATCATAAGTACTAATCCGCCGTCCTTGGGATCTTTATAAATGATATCTTTGAGCGTATTAAACGCCTGCAAAGCCTCCTCATCCCACTTCTCAAAGTCTCCAAAATCAATCATCTTCTCCAGCTTAGCCCGAGTTGCACCCCAATCGGGTATGAACTGGCTGTAGTACTGTGCCATCGCAAGAAAAGAGTGTAACTCCGTGCGATTCTTTGGCAACTGTCGACTCATGCTCTCCTCCCTCTTTTCGCGCGATATCGAGACCCTATTATGAGAAATCTCGTAACCCAAATACGTCACACTTGTCCTGGCAAGCTGACATTTCTTTTGGTTGCATTTCAGGCCAAAAGCTCCGATGCGCCTGAAGACATCTGACAAGTGATCGATATGCTCTTCCATTGTGTTAGAGTATACGATGATGTCATCGATGTAACAAAATGCATATTCTCCCGCCTTCTGTCCTCTCCTTCTCATAAAACCATCCTCCGACTGGTCGTCATATTGACCGCTCAACATCTTCTGCATCGCCTTCTGAAAGAGCCCCGGGGCCTGTTTGAGTCCCATTGGAAGCACCTTCCACTGGTATATTTCCATACCCACAACGAATGCAGTCAGCCATCTGGATTTCTCGTCCAGTGGTATCTGCCAGAAGCCGTTCTTAAGGTCAATGACCGAATAGAATTTAGGATTCCGCAGCACCCTTCTGCCTTCTTCTAAGGTCGGCAGAGGATTTCTCTCTTCCTCTAGCACCTTATTCACACGGGCATAATTGATCGTCAAGCGCCATTCTCCTCCTGGCTTAGGGACGATTTTCGGTTGAGAGACAATTGGAGATGTAGATCTCTCAATAAAGTCCTCATCGAGCAACTGTCTCACATTCTCCTCCGCTATTTTTGCCTCATGTATGCTCAAATTTGCCCTCCGTGTTGCCGGAGATGGCTCCGCACCCGGTATCTTGTAAATGACAGCAGTGAAGTCATCCGACTTTACACCACCTGCCCGAGGAGGGTCGAAAATTTCTCTGTACGCCTCCATCTTAGCTTTGAGAAACGCCTTCTCTCTCTCCGAACCCACTCCTTCTTCTAAAATTTTCCGCGCCGCCGCTTGGAAATCTTCCTCCGACATCTTCTTATGCTCCTTGAGGGGCGCTAAGTCCTCCTCCAAACTCAAATCTTCCTCGGACAAATCGTCTAGTCCCGTTCTTTCATACGTGACTGTGTCCGGCTCATCATCATGACCCAGCCCGACAAGCATATCAATAAGGTTCGCGTATTGTATCGGAGCCTTACGGGTGTAGAAACCATCAAAGCATGTGAAAGCTTGAGGTATCAATTTCAATTTGTCCTGGGCTCTGAGCTTTTGCTTGTATGCACTGCTCTGCTCCCGAGACCCGAGTCGACAAGCCACCACTAACTGTTGCTTGCGAGAAGGAACAGGTATAGGATGATCAATAAGCCGGTCCCTTATCTCCTGTGCCCAGATCGCCTTCTCATTGTATGACAGAATGACAGTATACGGCTTGTTACTCTCAAATAGAGTCCGTAGACACTTTTTTCACTTCAGTTAATGAGCGCGGCCAGGTAGGCACATCGCCCCAAAAGTTCGTGATAAAAGTTTTAATGTCATCCGCTGGAGTATCGGGGATACGCCCCTTCCT
>WBZZ01002050.1:0-2500 GCA_019918135.1 Paulinella micropora
TTGCTAGCCCTCAGCATGGCATACCTAAAGTTTGAAATACACATGAAAAAAATGGCAGCGCTTCCCGTTAGAGGGAATCACTAAAAAAAAAAAGGACAGAGAAAGGCTCACTGATAGAAGGCCACACACACTAGCTAGTTATACTAAAGCTAGTATCTATACTCCCCTCTTTAAACTATGCTAATAATAATAATAATAATAATAATAATAATAATAATAATAATAATAATAATAACAATAATAACAATAATAATAATAATAATAGATTTATCAGTCAATTGGCCTTTGATCCTGTCGGACATGTGCCTCCATTGGTAGCACGGGGCCGTTCGGTGACGCGGCTCCGCTCCAAAGACTCAATAATAATAATAATAATAATAATAATAATAATAATAATAATAATAATAATAGTGCTTCTCTGTCAATGGCTGATGCATTTCTGCACATGCGCCTCCATCGTCTCACCCGTGAGGGGAGTACGAAGAATTGACGATAAGCTCTAATGACACCCCGCAAGGGCAGTTCCAACACTTCCAGACGGGCCGGTATGTTCAATGAAAATACTGGTCCAGAAATAGACCGGTATGTTCAATGAAAATACTGGTGGCACCGACGGGAATCGAACTGGCGACAGGGCCCAGATGGAATAATAATAATAATAATAATAATAATAATAATAATAATAATAATAATAATAATAATAATAATAATAATAATAGTGCTTCTCAGTCAATGGCGAATGCATTTCTGCACATGTGCCTCCATCGTCTCACCCGTGAGGGGAGTACGAAGATTTGACGATAGGCTCTACTGACACCCCCGCAAGGCAGCTCCAAGCAACAATAATAATAATAATAATAATAATAATAATAATAATAATAATAATAATAATAATAATATATTGAAGAGGAAATGCAAAATCATGCCGGTCAGTTTCACAAACTTTTGTGCAGAGTTTTTTCCACAGATTGTTGTGTACAGAAGAAAAGAATAGCATTCCCGCTCATTCTGAGCTGGGAAAAGAGCGGGAATGCTGTTACATCTTCTCGAAATGTCATGCTCTCAATAAAATCTCTGCACAAAAGTTTTGCAAAACAGCAATCCAAAAACGAGTTTCATCGAATTGCTGGTTTGTGAAAAATAGATTAAGCTGGGTCGTGCAATGTTAGGAAATGACATTTATAGCTTCAACAAACACGTTGCAGCAGAAACATGCAAGGGATGACATGAGTTGAGAGTACGTACTAGGAAGGAAATGCAAAATCATGCCGGTCGGTTTTCACAAACTTTTGTGCAGAGTTTTTTCCATAGATTGTTGTGTACAGAAGAAAAGAATAGCATTCCCGCTCATTCTGAGCTGGGAAAAGAGCGGGAATGCTGTTACATCTTCTCGTAATGTCATGTTCTCAATAAAATCTCTGCACAAAAGTTTGCAAAACAGCAGTCCGAAAACGAGTTTCATCGAATTGCTGGTTTGTGAAAAATAGATTAAGCTGGGTCGTGCAATGTTAGGAAATGACATTTATAGCTTCAACAAACACGTTATAGCAGAAACATGCAAGGGATGACATGAGTTGAGAGTACGTAGGAAGGAAATGCAAAATCATGCCGGTCGGTTTTCACAAACTTTTGTGCAGAGTTTTTTCCACAGATTGTTGTGTACAGAAAAAAAGAATAGCATTCCCGCTCATTCTGAGCTGGGAAAAGAGCGGGAATGCTGTTACATCTTCTCGAAATGTCATGTTCTCAATAAAATCTCTGCACAAAAGTTTGCAAAACAGCAATCCAAAAACGAGTTTCATCGAATTGCTGGTTTATGAAAAATAGATTAAGCTGGGTCGTGCAATGTTAGGAAATGACATTTATAGCTTCAACAAACACGTTATAGCAGAAACATGCAAGGGATGACATGAGTTGAGAGTACGTAGGAAGGAAATGCAAAATCATGCCGGTCGCTTTTCACAAACTTTTGTGCAGAGTTTTTTCCACAGATTGTTGTGTACAGAAAAAAAGAATAGCATTCCCGCTCATTCTGAGCTGGGGAAAGAGCGGGAATGCTGTTACATCTTCTCGAAATGTCATGCTCTTAATAAAATCTCTGCACAAAAGTTTGATAATAAACACGACCCTTTTTCCACACGTTCAAATTTCAGACCGGCCCGAGAAAAATTTTAAGGTTGAAGGCGCTGACTGGTAGTTATGTCTTTGGAATTCAACTCATTTTGCTCGTTTGTCAACGTGTAGGATCACTTTCTGACTCTGGCATGTCTACGAAGCACATTGCCAAGACTCTGCAAGCCATTATCAAAAATTCGCGTGGGGAATTGTTCCTTAAAATCAACGGGTCTGCAGACGTGCTGCCCTTTGATTGTGTGGAGATTCCCCACGCCGTCTTTTGCAAGCATGATCTGGTATATGCTTGCTCACTTACTTACTTACTTATTTATTTAATGTGCAACATGCAGGGCAAAGGCGATTTGGAGGAGTTGGTCCGCGGCTT
>WBZZ01002050.1:5000-75000 GCA_019918135.1 Paulinella micropora
ATCTGGGCCCTGTCGCCAGTTCGATTCCCGTCGGTGCCACCAGTATTTTCATTGAACATACCGGTCCGTCTGGAAGTGTTGGAACTGCCCTTGCGGGGGTGTCATTAGAGCCTATCGTCAATTCTTCGTACTCTCCTCACGGGTGAGACGATGGAGGCGCATGTGCAGATTTGCATCAGCCATTGACAGAGAAGCACTATTATTATTATTATTATTATTATTATTATTATTATTATTATTATTATTATTATTATTAGCTTTTTCTTCTGTTCCTCTTTTATTATTTATTATTATTATTATTATTATTATTATTATTTCTATTTCTGGACCAGTATTTTCATTGAACATACCGGCCCGTCTGGAAGTGTTGGAACTGCCCTTGCGGGGGTGTCATTAGAGCTTATCGTCAATTCTTCGTACTCCCCTCACGGGTGAGACGATGGAGGCGCATGTGCAGAAATGCATCAGCCATTGACAGAGAAGCACTATTATTATTATTATTATTATTATTCAGCCCAATGGCCTCAAGGCGTTAAACTGTGACGCTAACTCATAACCCTTTGGTGGTAGATGCTGGGGAGGAGGGTCGTTGCGCGCGTAAAAGATCTTAAACTCCGCATATGCTGGTTGATAGCCCAGGACCCAGCAGACACCAGATTGTTATGGGTGGGGTTTTGAGGCAGCTCTAGCAACCGCGCTTGGTGTATGCACTTGCACATTCGGTGACGTCTTGCAAGAGGTTGCTGGGACTGCGGAATAACCTCGGCTTAGTGCAGTCTTGCCCTCAGGAGCTCCATCGGTGGCCCCGATCATCAGGCGAGAGACTGACACGGGGGGGTGGAGGACCTCGAAAAAGGGTATTGGATGCTTATGTCCGTTGAGGATATGCCATTAGCTGCATCAGTACGCCTCAGATATAGTATTATTATTATTATTATTATTATTATTATTTTGGACACCGTGATAGCCCAGTGGTCAAGTTCTACCATCTGGGCCCTGTCGCCAGTTCGATTCCCGTCGGTGCCACCAGTATTTTCATTGAACATACCGCTCCGTCTGGACCAGTATTTTCATTGAACATACCGGCCCGTCTGGAAGTGTTGGAACTGCCCTTGCGGGGGTGTCATTAGAGCTTATCGTCAATTCTTCGTACTCCCCTCACGGGTGAGACGATGGAGGCGCATGTGCAGGAATGCATCAGCCATTGACAGAGAAGCACTATTATTATTATTATTATTATTATTATTATTATTATTATTATTATTATTATTATTATTATTATTATTATTATTATTATTCAGCCCAATGGCCTCAAGGCGTTAAACTGTGACGCTAACTCATAACCCTTTGGTGGTAGATGCTGGGGAGGAGGGTTGTTGTGCGCGTAAAAGATCTTAAACTCCGCATATGCTGGTTGATAGCCCAGGACCCAGCAGACACCAGATTGTTATGGGTGGGGTTTCGAGGCAGCTCTAGCAACCGCGCTTGGTGTATGCACTTGCACATTCGGTGACGTCTTGCAAGAGGTTGCTGGGACTGCGGAATAACCTCGGCTTAGTGCAGTCTTGCCCTCAGGAGCTCCATCGGTGGCCCCGATCATCAGGCGAGAGACTGACACGGGGGGGTGGAGGACCTCGAAAAAGGGTATTGGAGGCTTATGTCCGTTGAGGATATGCCATTAGCTGCATCAGTACGCCTCAGATATAGTATTATTATTATTATTTAGGGAGTACATAGGCCATCGGTCCCTTTCCATGGGCTGATTGGTATAAAGCTCCTAGATTAATGTTCTATGCCGTCACTTCCTTTATTCCACCGATTGGTGTGGAGACTTTCCTTATGGAATGGAGGACTGGATGCACATGGCCTTTTGGCTCAGCAATTGGCAGACGATACATATTATTATTATTATTATTATTATTATTATTATTATTATTATTATTATTATTATTATATTGTTATTATTATTATTCGATAGCATAGTTTAGAGAGGGGAGTATAGATACTTAGCTTTAGTATAGTTAGCTAGTGTGTGTGGCCTTCTATCAGTTATCAGTGAGCCTTTCCCTGTTTTTTTTTTCGAGTATATTTCTTCTAACGGGAAGCGCTGCCATTTTTTTTTAATTTAAACTCTCTTTTTATTATTATTATTATTATTCCTCTTTTGCTGCTGCTTTAATTAGCTTGCTCTTTAAGTTCACATCCGAGGACAACAAACATCGGGAGGGGGCGCTCGCGCTCGACGTTGCACTTACAAAGTACAACAATTTCGAACTGAAGGCGTCCACGCAAGTGGAGACATGTGAGGGTGAAACTTCACCTTGTGCTCCCGGGTCTTTTTCCCTATAAGTATGAAAGATTTTTATAAACTGATTGTTTATTTTTTATTTGCAGGCTCTTCATTGTCTTTCCCATTGGTTGGCGCAAGAAGACTCCTGCGCAAGTCAATCGAGGTACTGTATGTTTTTCAAAATTCACAAGCTGCACATATTTTTATACTTGGATGTTGCAGGATCGAAGCGCTTCATTTTTGCTGCGCGCGAGGTCGACACTGACGGCGATGGCAAGGCTGACGAAATCCAATATCAGCTCATGGGTTTTTTTGGTTTTAACCTTAAACACTCTTGCATGCTTGATCCGTCGCCGATGGACTTCGAGAAGCAGGTGAAGCCCGCGTGGCTCCTCTACGTCGGTAACCCCACGAACCCGCCTATGATTTGCAACTGGCGGAAGCGGGAGCTTTTGCTTCTGTACGAAGCAAACAAGGTCATTTCTTCTTCTTCTTCTTCTTCTTCTTCTTCTTCTTCCTCTTCTTCTTCTTCCATTTTTCTTTTTCTTCTTCATATACATGTTATTATTCTTTTTCTCCACCAGCTCCATCTTTTTTTTTTTTTTTTTTGTTTTTTTTTTTTTTGTTTTTGTTTTTGTTTTTTTTGGCATCTTCCTTTTCTTTATTTTGCATATTTACTGCATGCTCGCCTGAAACGTTAGAAGAAGAATCAAAAAAAGGGCCCGACTGAGCCTCGCTCTTCGGGCAGGCCAAAAAAACTGAGATTCGGTAGCAACATTGTATGTAATGAAAAATGAAGGATGTATGTAATATTGTTTGGTTCTTTGTGCAGAATCCATCGACGTCGACGATGTTCCAGACGTTCCAGACGTCCCTGAAGAAGAAGAGACCCCTGAGCCTCCTATGCCTAAGGGGTGCAGCAAGAAAAAGCCAGGTACTAGCAAATTTCATCTTTTTTTGTGTGCTTTTTTTTCAGTGTTTCTAATTTCTGACGTGACTAGGCAAGCCGAAGTCCAAAAAGCCCGCGGTCGACGCTGATGAAGTGGACATGTCGTTGGAGGTATAATCTTTCCTACTCCTTCTTCTTCTTTTTCTTTTTTTTTGTGAGGGGGGGGGCCCCCGGGGGGGGGGGGGGTCAAAAGGTCTCTTTGGGCGCCGCAGCATATAGTTTAGAGAGGGGAGTATAGCTACTAGCTTTAGTATGGCTAGCTAGTGTGTGTGGCATTCTATCAGTGAGCCTTTCCCTGTCTTTTTTTTTCCGAGTATAATCTCTCTAACGGGAAGCGCTGACATTTTTTTTTCAAACTTTATTATTATTATTATTATTATTATTATTATTATTATTATTATTATTATTATTATTATTTAGGGAGTACATAGGCCATCGGTCCCTTTCCATGGGCTGATTGGTATAAAGCTCCTAGAGTGATGTTCTATGCCGTCACTTCCTTTATTCCACCGATTGGTGTTGAGACTTTCCTTATGGAATGGAGGACTGGATGCACATGGCCTTTTGTCTCAGCAATTGGCAGGAGATATACTATTATTATTATTATTATTATTATTATTATTATTATTATTATTATTGTTATTATTATTATTCTTTGTTGTTGTTGTTGTCGTTGCTGTTGGTTTGTTCTGCCACTGCCTTGTTCGCAAGAAATGAACGACTTCTTTCAAAACAACGGCGACCGGTATTGTATTCAGGGTAGTTCGTCCGCCGGCGTGTCGAAAGAAGTCGTTCAGGATCTTGTGAACAAGGCAATGTCAGAACAAGCCGCATCCATTAAGGAAATGCTAGCAGAAGAAAGAAAGTTGAGAGAGGAGGAAAGGAAGAAAAAAGAAGCGCAAGATCGGAAGGAAAAAGAGGCGCAAGAGAAGCGACAACGGGAAGAGGAGAGAAGAAAGAGGAAGAATTCGAAGAAGGAGAAGGAGGAGGAGGAGGAGGAGGAAAGCTCAGAAGAAGAGAACGAGAGAGTGAAGAAGAAGATGAAGAAGAATAACAAGAACAAGAAAAACTATGATGATAATGATAACAACAACAACAACATCAGCAACAACAACAGCAACAACAACAACAACAACAACAAAAATAGTAAGAGCGAGAGAGAAAGCTTGCTGGAGGATCTCATCGCGCGGATGGCAGCTGGCGCTCTGTCTGCTGGTAACTCACCTTCCACCCCCCAACGCGGCACCGGTCTCACCGCTCCCAGCTCACCTAACGCATGGGAGTTTGTTTTAGCATCGCTTGCGCTGACTCGGCGCTAACTTCAAATGCACGCACCAGGTAGTTTGCATAGCTTTCACTTTTCTCCTTCATCTGAAAGATGTTTGAATTTGTTTTGTGTTTTTTTTCTTTGTAGTAGTGTAGTATTAATCGTAATTTTTTGCACTGGCAGGTTTGTTATGGTCGAAAGCGTGATTAAGAACGTTTGTCGCGTGCAAGAGTTAAACAAACTTCTAATTTAGTTAGTATGATATTACGGAGTTAGATTTATTATTTTTTTTAGTAATTAAAGAAATTTTGTTGTAGAATCTATGTATTTTGCGTGGCGACATCGCACTTCTCTTCCTCCCCCGTTCCCCCCTCCCCCCTCCCCCCCCCCCGGGGGGGAATTTATTGTAGGTAAAAGCAATGTTTATTATCATAATAAAGTAAAATGCTTAATGTAAACAAAGATAAACAAACTTAAAAGCAAATTCTGCATGTTGGGCATTGTTATCATCATAGATTCATAGTAGCCGGGACTATGAAAAAGGAGAAAGATTACCGTGTCGGACCGATTCCTGCCCACCTCTGAAGATGAAGTTAAAGTGTATTACAATTAATAAAAACATGTTTTAATATTATTTTTATATGTTCTGCAATCAGTGAATTGATTTCCTTTCATTTCCACACGTTTTCAAAAAAGTCCATATACTTCATGGAAAATTTCGGAAAAAGGGATACCCCCAAGATTGTCGAATGTTTAGTTCTAGACAGGGCCGGGCTGCCGCCGGCGGAGCGCGACCGGCTCACCGACGAGTACTACGCCGCGCTGTGCCACCGGGTGGGTGTGGCAGGGACGCCCCCCCCTCCACCCGCGGGCCCGGCGCTGCGCAACCGCCCGGCCCTCGGCCACGCGTGGGGAGCCTGCCTCCGCGCGGACGGCGCGGCCCCCACCGCCGCGTTCGTAGCGCACGTCCGGGGGCTGCTGGCGCTCTTGCCGGACCGGGGGTGCTGGGGCGCGGCGAAAGGCCGCGCGCAGCGCCTGCTGAGGGTACAGCGCGCCTTTACCCCCGCCGTGTGGTGCGGCTGGCTCGCGAAGGGTTGGTTCCGCCGCCTGGAGCTCGACTGCCGCGCGGCCCAGCCGACCGCCGGCCGGGCCTACGTGTCCGACTTTTTGCGGCAGCTGTGCGAGCGCCCCCCCGGCGGGGCCGGCCACTTCTTCCGGCCCGGCCTGGTGGAGAAGTTGCACGTCCGCGGTGGGGGCGGGGTGGATGTCCAGGCCTTGTTCACTCTGCTGCCGGCCGCCTTCGGCCGGCTCCGCACCCTGTGGCTCCAGTGCACGGACGCGGCGGCCGGCGGGGCGCGCCCGGACTGGGCGCTCGCCTCGGACACCCTGCTGGACTGTCGTGTGTCGCTGCGCCCCCGCCCCGGCCCGGGCCGCGTCGCCCGCTGGTGGCGGAGGGCGGCGCCGGCGGCCCGCGCCCCCGACACCACCCTGGTGCTACCACGAGCGCACACGGTTGTGTTTTTGTGCCCGGAGCCACCGCCCCTGAAGCTGTGCCTGCGGGGCTGCCAGCGCCCGCGGTTTGTCTCCACCACCGCCGAGAACCTGTGGTTCGAAGACTGTGGCTTGTCTACCCTGAAGGGCTTGCTCCTCCCGACGTTCGCCGCTGCACGGGCGCCCCGGCCGGCCGGGGTCGTGCTGGTAGACTGCCCGCGCCTGGCGGAAACCAAGGTAGGCTGGGGCCTGCCCAGCCTCACCGTCCGGGGCTAGTGCGCTCTCACGGTCATCGAAGACGACGACCGCGACTCGCAGACCCAGTACGACTTGACGGCCGCGCTGGGCGCCGTGGACGGGCAGGACGAGCTGGGCCTCCGTTTTCTGTCGCCCCAGCACACCGGGGTGGGCCCGGAGCGGGCGGGGCGCCTCCGCGTCCACCCGGGCCGCGCGCCCCGGGAGTTGTGGCTCCTGGGGCTGGCGCCCACCGCACAGGCGCCCCTGCTGCTGCCGGCCGCCCCGCCTGCCTTCTTCCGGCACACACTGCTGCACTGCCAGGGGCTGCACTGGCCGCGCGGGCTGGACCACGATCTCTTGGCCCGCGGCTACCACCAGCCGTGGGCGGGGGTCTCGCTCGGGCGGCCGGACCGCCTGGCCTGCCTACAGACCGCCCGGCCCTGGCTGGCCCCGGAGGTAGCTTGCGAGGTCCAGGGCGCCCTGTGGCAAGCGCTGCGCAGCCCGCGGGGGCTGGCGCTGCCGTGCGTGCAGCGTGTGCTGCTGGGCGCCGGGCCCCTGAGCCCTCCCGACCCGGCGTGGCTGTTGCGGCTCTGCCCCCTGAACCGGGTAGTCCTGCTGCGGGGTGCGGGGGGGCTGGGCTGCCGGCGGCTCACGCTGTGTGCGCCCCCCGGCGCACCGCCCGTGCGGCTGTACCTGTTGCATTGCGGCAACTCCCCGCCCCTCGTCTGTGTGCGCGGCAGCGACGGGGGGGCGCGAAACGTGGAGGTGCGCTGGTCGGGCGGGAGCCCGTCGTCCGCGCTCGCCCGCGCCCGCGTAGTCTACACCGGCCCGGGGGCTTAAGGCCTGACGGAGCAAAGAGTTCTGGGGCTGCCATAGCCCTGGCCGTATTCCGGTGGCCGGGGTGCTAAGGCTAACCAGGTTTCTGTTGCAGAGCCTGACTTTTAAGAACTCGCGGCAAACCACTGGGGGGGGAGGCGAGGTGCCATCTCCCCCCCCCTTGTTGGCTTCCTGTCTAATATCGGGACTTCCCCCCCCCGGGGGGTGGCGTGCACAGCCCTCTTTTTCCCCTCCCTCTCCTCGCTCGCCGCTCACGCTGCCCGCGCGGAACAAAGGAGCAGGGCCCCTTCGGCTTTTAAGCTCTCTAACCGCGCGTCCGGTGAGAGAAGCCCCAGGCCAGCTAGTTCTAGCCCGACCGTGGGTGCACCACGGCCCCCCCCCCCCCCCACGGGCCCCCCCACGGGCCCCCATGGGTCCCACGGGCTAAGGCAGACTGGCACAGTAGGTCTGTCGGTCTTGCTGGTTCGTGGTCGTAAAGCTACCGGCGCCATACGCTTGCTGGCAAGCCACGTACGGCAACTGGGCGAACGTGAACCAGCCCGACTGCACGAAATCCTGACAGACTTCCAGTACAAACGCCGGCACGTCCCAGGCGCTCAGGTCTTGGTTGAAGGCACAGGCGCCGTCGAAGATGTGGCGGTTGCTGGCCCACATGTTATCACCTCTGTGAAGTGACCGCACGTCCCAACTGCTGAGATCCTGGTTGAAGGCCTTGGCGTTGGCAAACTGGTAGCCTATGTCGTACACCGTTGACATATTCCAGGCGCCCAGGGGCTGGTTGAACTTGCGAGTATTCTGAAACATGCTTATCATGCTGCTGCTCGGGGCTGCAATCCTCCAGCCGGCTAAGGGCTGGTTAAATTCTTGCGCGTCGTAGAACATGGAGTCGAAATACTGGACCTGACTTACGTCCCAGCTGCTAATGTCCTGATTAAATTTTTTCGTCCCCGCAAACATCCGGTAGAGATTCGTGGCATGCCCGGTGTTCCAGCGTGCCAGGGGCTGGTTGAAATCTCTGGCAGCCTCGAACGTGCGTTTAAACGACTGAACGTTACTAACGTCCAGCAGGCTAAGGTCCGCGTTGAAGACCCGCGTGTTCGAAAAGACCGAATCCATGTTTGTCACCCCGGTAGTATTCCAGAACAAGGGCTGGTTAAAAGCCCAGGCGGAATAAAGCAAGGCAAAGAGATTGCCGGACAGAGGTATGTCCCAGTGCCCAATGTCCCCCGTCAGAGCTCGGTAGTTATACAAGATGCTTCTGAAGTCGTCGAGGTGGGCAAAGGCGCGGGTGCCCTGGATCGGGGCCAAGTAGGTACACTGGGTCTGGTACGACCAGTCGTCGATTGCACCGGCGTTGAAGAGCCAGTTGTAGCGCGGATCACTGGGAGGAGAAGCATACCAGGAAGAGAACCTCGATGTCATGCTTACCTGGCCCCAGCTGGACACCTCTAGGATACGCACGCATTTATGGGTAAAGCCCTGCAGGCCGTCCAACACGCCACGGAGGCGCAGTTGGCGTGGCAGGTAAGGTGCCGAGCTGACGGGCGAGGCGCACGTGCTCGTGCCGGCTGCCTGCTGGCAGGACACGAAGCCCCCGCCCAGCCCGAAGTCGACCGAGAAGCTGTGGCTACCCGCCGTCTGGCCGTTGACGCCCGCCACGCCCGGGTCCAGGAATTTCAAGGCGGGACGATGCGAGCCACCACAGTCTGAGGTGGTCTGGTAACGCAGGATCAGGTCATCGTGAGCAGAACCACAAGCCGAGGCCAGGCCCACGGTCCGCTGCAGCCTCGTGCCGCGCAGCGCGTTCGCGCAGTCGCTCTCGGAGAACGCCCCCGGCAGCGACTGCTACCACAACGGCAGGCCGTGGCTAAAATTGGTCGCGCCGGCGAACATGAGGCGGTAGTCCAGGAGCCCCGACACGTGCCAGCCGTTCAGGTCCCGGTCGAAGCCCACTGCGTGGCTGAAGGCGCCCGTGGCGTTGACCAGCGCACTCGTGGTCCAGCCCTCCACGCCTACAAAGCGGCCCCCGGTCTGCGCGAAAGCAAAAGACAGGTCGCGCACGGCGCCCACCTGCCATTGCGCGAGGCCCTGGGGCTCCGCCAGGAAGGACTCGGCAAACACGTAGCAGAGGTCCTCTACCTGGCTCGTGTCCAGCGCCGACACGTCCAGGGCCCCGGCCAGCGAGTCCAACCCGCTGAAGGACCGGTACAGTGACGTCAGGCCCGGCGCGGGCGGCAGGGGCGCCACGTACGTCAGCGACGCCAGGTTCTGCAAGTGGCGGCCCGCCGTCGGGTGCAGCTCGATTTGCCCCCAGTTGCGAATGGCGGTCAGAGCAGCGCCCGGCTCTTCGCCTGGCTGTTGTTCGCCGCCACCGCAGAAGCAGCAGACCTGCGGAGCGTCCAGCCCCAGCGTGCCCTGGTTCTGGGCACCCACGTACCAATTACACATGCCGTTGCCACCCAACAGCGAGGACCAGGAGCTAAACACCTCGTACTTGGCCTCGCCCGCGTACATAAGGCACGTATTCGCAAACCCATCGTTCCACGCACCAGCGAAGTAGTCCCGGCAGACCGTGGTCGTCGACAAAGGCGCCGGGCACGACCACCGCGCCCCCCGGCTGTACGTGCAGGATGCGTTCGGTGCCGGGGTCGATGGCGAGCTCGCCGGCCGGCAGCTTGACAAACGGGCTCTTTTTCTCCAGGGCCCGGACCCGCCTGGCCTGCGTCTCGGCCTTGAGCCGGGTCACGTGCTCGGGCTTGTCGGCTACCAGCACCAGCAGCGCGGGCGCCGCGCCCCCCGCCCCCGTCCAGTACTCGAGCGTGTGCGTGAGCAGGCCCGCGGCGAGCCCGGGCCACAGGCACACATTGGCCGGCGTACCGGGACGGGCCTGGCGGGCCTGGTACGCCAGCACCTGCAACTGGACCAGCGTGTCCTGCACTACGGCCACGGGACCCAGCTCCCCGAGCGCGCCGGCGGGGTGCTCCAGCCGCGAGGCCTCCAACTCGGCGGGGCACAGGCGCCCCAAGGTCTTCCAGCCGTCATACAAGCCCATCGAGGGTGCGGGTGGAGCAAGGCCCCCCTCCTGTTTTCTGGGCCGGCCCCGGCTGACGTGGCCCGAGGGGGGCACGCCCCCCCCCCCCCCCCCCCCGCGGACCGCGCCCCCCCCCCCTGCCGGCACGTGCCGGGCGGCGCCCGCCCGCCCCCCTCCCCCGCCCACGCTCCCCACCCCGGGGTGGTAGCAGCGCGCGCCGCCCTCCCCCCGACCACCTCCCGTGCCCCGCGGCCGCCCGGCGGTCCCTTCCCCCCCCCCCCCCTTCTCTCTCTCTGCCGGCCGGCGCCGCCAGGCCCGCACGGGCCCGCGCCGGCCGGGGATAGCTCGTAGCCAGTTCACGCGACCGCCACTTGCTTTATTGAGCCGTGGTTTAGGGTGACGCGGGGGAAGAGGGAGGGGGGGGTGTGAGTCCGCCCACGAACGGGGGGGGGGGGGGGCTACAAGAGGAACAGAGCGAGGTCCCCCCCTGGCTGGATCCACTTGAGGCTGGAGTACGTGGCGCCGGGGCCGGAGAGCGCGAGCGGGGGCAGGTTCTCGAAGCAAGGGTCAGAGGGGGGATCCTCCTCCCGGGGATCCTCCGGGTCGCGGCCCGGGGGCTGTCCTGCGCAGCCGTGGTACGGGTCTGCCGGGCCGGGCGCTGGCTCGGGCGGCAGCCGCCGGCGCTGGCCCGACGCCGGTCCTGGCTGGCGCAGCCGTGGGGGCAGAGTGCGCCGTTGGGGCCGCGGTGGCGGGGGCCGCGGTGGGGGAAGCCGCGGGGGCCGCGATGGCGGGGGCCGCGATGGCGGGGGCTGGGTCACCGACGACTGGCGTCGCCGCGGCGGGCGGGCTAAGAAGAGGGGCGGTGGCGGCGCTGCTGCACTTCCCTGCTCGTCGCGGGGGGGTCGCCACGCCGAGGGCGGCTGGCCAGCCCAGACATGCAAGGCCACGTGGAGAGCTAGCTCCTCTCGTCGGAGGTAGCGCTCGGGGCAGAAGAGGCAAGGGAAAGACTGGGGCAGCGTGGCCTGAGCCATCTACCCCGTGGCGAATCGATTTTTGGCACTGCGCTGAGGGAGGCGTCGGCCGCCCCCCCCCCCCCCCCCCGCGGACCACGCCCTGGCGCCGCGCGCCACGCCATGCCTCCTGCCGCCCCCCCCCGCGCGCCACGCCCTGGCGCCGCGCGCCATGCCACGCCTCCTGCCCGCCGCCCCCCCCCGCGCGCCACGCCATGCCTCCTGCCCCTCCCCCCCCCGCGCGCCACGCCCTGGCGCCGCGCGCCACGCCATGCCTCCTGCCGCCCCCCCACCCGCGGGCCAAGCCCTGGCACCACACGCCCCGCCACGCCTCCTGCCCGCCGCCTCCCCCCCCCGCCGGCCACGCCCTGGCGCCGCGCGCCGTGCCACGCCTCCTGCCCGCCGCCCCCGCCGGCCACGCCCTGGCGCCGCGCGCCGTGCCACGCCTCCTGCCCCCGCGCGTGGGGGTAGGCGGCGGACGTCCCTCCCCCCCAAAAAGGGTGTAGCAGCCAACATGTCTCAAGAGCAACGTCAGGGGTGCCAGCACAACAAAGACGGGTCCGTTCCCCTTTCTGAGCGTGTAAAAGCGTTTCTACCTGGCTCAGTTTTTGTGCATGCCCCGCAGGCCAGACTTTACTGGAGGTGCTGAAATCACGGATAAACAGCTGGAGCAGGCTCTGAAGGCACGACCAGGCCTCAACAAGCTTGTGCTCGCCGACTGCAAAAACATCACGGACAAGGGGCTCAAGCACGTGGCGGAACTGGCCAAGAAGCATAAGGAGCTCGATCTCACTAACTGTAAAATCGGCATGAGTGGTCTCGACTACGTCAAGGCTATCGGGACGCTGCAAAAGCTACATGTCGAGGGTTGCCAAAACGTGCACGCAGAATACCTCGAAGACTTTTGCAGGGCGCGCCAACGTTGCACAGTCTTTGATAAAACAGGAGGCAAGACTTGGGCCTTGTTGCAAGCTGAGCAAGAGGCATCTAGGCGGTATTATGCAAATGGAGGTTTGCCCAGGTGGGGCCGTTGAATCTTTTTGTGGGCGTGCGTCCCGCCCTCGCGGCCCTTGTTACCAATCGTAGTTTAATAAATAAACGAAACATTTTTGCTCGGAGGTTTTTTTTGTGTGGCCAGAGCTGCAGCAAGCTCTTTTTTTTGCTCGCACTTTCTTTTCTTTACAGGATCTGGCGCTCATGATTAGTCACCTCGCGTTCGCCGTGTACGAGGCCCGGCCTTTCACGGCTCGGCCTTTGGCGGCTGACAGGCGTGCCGGTCCCGCTCGAGGTGCCGTCCATCCCGCGGTGGCGGAGGCTGGGTCACCGACGACTGGCGTCGCCGCGGCGGGCGGGCTAAGAAGAGGGACGGTGGCGGCGCTGCACTTCCCTGCTCGTCGCGGGGGGTCGCCACGCCGAGGGCGGCTGGCCGGCCCAGACATGCAAGGCCACGTGGAGAGCTAGCTCCTCTCGTTGGAGGTAGCGCTCGGGGGCAGAAGAGGCAAGGGCAAAGACTGGGGCAGCGTGGCCTGAGCCATCTACCCCGTGGCGAATAGACTTTTGGCACTGCGCTGAGGGAGGCGTCGGCCGCCAGCCCCTCCCTGGGCACACGAGCTGCCCCCCCCCCGCCTGCCACGCCCTGGCGCCGCGCGCCAGGCCACGCCTCCTGCCCCCCGCGGGGCACGCCCTGGCGCCGCATCCCGCCACGCCATGCCGCCCTCCCTCCACGCGCGGGGGGGGGGGGGGGGAGAGGGGGGCGACGGGGGTCCGTGTCCCTACCGGGCGCTGCCACCCCGGCCGACCGCCACAATGGCCGGGCGCGTCAAGCGACGGAGGTGTGACGACGCGGTGGGCCGGGAGCGGCCGGCGCCCGGGTGGGGCGAGCTCCCGGCCGAGCTCGGGTGTGTGGTGTTCGGGTACTTGGAGCATAAGGCTTGGTTCGCGCTGCGGCGCGTGAGCCGTGGCGGCCTGTTCGGGCACGCCCTGCAGGGCGAATGGCCCCGGGAACTGGAACTGCCCTGCCTGCCCGGCCAGGCCACCCGTCGCTGGCTGTGCCAGCAGCGTTGCCGGCTCAGCCCGGCCACAGTGGACTATAGCTACGCCGGCAGCGGCGATGTGGCGGCGTGCCGGCAGTCGTTCCCCGACACCACGCACCTGCGCGTGGTGTCGCTGGCCGATCGCTGGGCCTACAACACGCCGCTGGAGCTCGCGGGCCTCCGCGCGCTGCGCACCCTGGAATTCACTTACTGCAGCGGCCTGCGGTTCCTGGCGCCGCTGGGACAACTCCGGTCGCTGCGGGTGCTGCGCTTCCGGTACTGCGGTCACGTCGGGCGGCTCCTCTTCTTGGACGAGCTGCCCGAACTGCACACGCTCGACCTCACCGGCAGCTACAGCCACACCCTAGAGCACACCCTGGCCCTGCCGGGGGTGCAGCGCCGGCTGCGGCACCTGTACCTGCCTGCCGTGCACAGGTCGCTGCTGCCGAGCGCCGGGGGCGGCCTGCCCACCGACTCACCCTACGCGGCCCTGGACGGGCCGCTGGCCGCGCTGAGCAGGTTGCTCACGCTGCACCACGACCGCTGGGGAGGGGTGCCCCCCTCCGCGCTGCTGTACCTGCGGCGCCTGCCGGCGCTGCAGGACCTGCGCCTGTCGTACCGCGCCAAGACGGGCGCCGACGTCCAGCGCCTGCTGTGGCACCTCAACCAGGACGCGCCGCACCTGCGGCGGCTGGAGCTGGCGGACGTGAACGGCGCGCTGGACGTGTGGGCCGCCCGGGCCCTGGGGGCGGCGGCCTTCCGGCTGCACAGCGCGGGCCTGCAAGAATTGGTGCTCACCAACTGTAACCTGCGGGAGCTCGGCTTGTTGGCCGGGCTGGCCGGGCTGCGGCGCCTGTCGTTGCGCGGGGCGCACTATGTGCAGAGCCTGGCGCTGCTACCAGCAGGGCTGGCCGAGCTGTTCCTGTCCGACTGCCTGTGCTTGGCTGCAGGAGAGGCAGAGGCGCTGGCCCGGCGCCCGGCCCTGCGCCGCCTCACCTTGGTGCGGTGCCAGGCCGGCCTGGACTGGCCGGTGCCGCACGGCGGCGGCGCGGGGCTGCAGGTACTAGCGCTGCGCGAACACCAGGGGCTCGTGCGCAACCTCGCCAGGCTGGCCAGGGCGCTGCCCTGCCTGCAAACCCTGGAGCTGCGGTGCTCCGCCGCAGCGGTGGACGGGGGCGACCTGCAGCAGCTGCGGCAGCTCCGTCCCTACCTCCGGGTCCGGCTAGAGCAGACGAACGACCCCGGCCCCGCGGGCCGGAGATGAGGCCGGGGGCGACGACCGCGCGGGGAGGCCGGGGGTTTTTACGTGGCTGTACCTAGGTCTATTTATTAAACCGACAAACTACTGGCACCAGGGCACGGGACCCCGCCAGGTACGGGCCACGCACGGAGACCGGGTGAACGGGCGCCGCGGCGGCACAAGAGGCCAAAGCTCGGGCAGGGCATGGCGGCGGCGCCTCGGCCGCCGCGGGCTACGACCGGGCCCCGCCCAGGGCGCCGGGGGGCGCCTCGGCCGCTGCGGGCACTACTGCCCGCGGCCCGTTGTTGTCGTCGTCGTCAGGCTGCCCGTCCGGTCGGGGCGCCACGGCGGGGCCGCCCCCGGCCTTGCCCGGCGGAGAGTCGTCCCCCCCCGCCTCTTCTTCTTCTTCTCGGATGTAGTACACGTGTGCCCCCGGTACGCGGCCGCCGCCCGCCCGCACCCACAGGTCGGGCTGCGACCAGACCTGCTGCAACAGGCCGGCCGCTCCCAGCGCCGCCGCGACGGAGACGGTCAGGTCGTAGTCCGCGGGCAGCAGTGCGGCACAGGCGTACATCAGAGCCAGGCCCGCCACGGCCAGCACACAGCGACCGAAGCGGACCTGGCCGGCGCGCCGCAGGTCTTCCTGGCCCGGAGTCCCCCCCTCGTCCGCACACTCCGGCACGCGCCGCAGCCAGTCCCGTGCCTGCCCGCCGGCCCAGAGCAGGCCCAGCGCGGCCGGCGTCAGGAGCCAACCCAGCCGGGCCCCTGACAGGGCGCTGCCCAAGACCCCTAGCCAACAGGCCGCCAGCGTCACGTGCAGGCCGCGCGTGTCGGCCAAGACGGCCGAACCCAGCGTACTCAGGGCACACCACAGATAGACGTTCTCGGCTACCAGGAACCACCCGCGGGCGCTCTGTTCGCCCCCACGCCCGTGAGGGCTCACCAACAAGAAGAAGAAGGAGAGGAGGCGGCTCAGCGCTAGTAGCAGCACGGCGCCGGGGCGATCGGTGCGTGGCGACAGGCCACGCACCTGCAAGCTCCGGCTGTACGCAGCACCGCTGGGCACGGCTCGGTTCGTGTGCAACCACAGGACGGCCGCCCGGCCCAGGAACCAAGAGCCCCAGGCCACTTGCAGGATCGACGCCGTCAGTAGCCCCGGCCCCACGGTGCTCCAGCAAACTGGCCACGTTGCCGGCTCCGACACGGCCCAGGGCGTGCATTCGGCTGTCCCCTGGGGCAGGCCCCGGCCAGCAACTTCTCGTCGGACATAGGGAAGGCGGTTTAGGTGGGTGCTGGCTTGTGCGGCTCGCCAGCGGTCCGAGTCTGGCGGAGAAGCAAACGCGCCCCCCCCCCTTACCCACGGCCCGACGACCCCCCCCCCCCCCCCGCGCCCGCACCCCGGGAGGGAGGGGGAGCCGCGGCGGCGGCGGGAGGAAGAGGGGGGGCTTTTCTCCTCTCTCCCGCCCTCTTTTCCCCCTACTCCGTGTCCCCCCCCCTCTCCCGGCGCTCTCCCCCGCCGCGGCCTACGTCTCACGCCGCGGTGCCAGGTTGCAGTACAAGTACCAAAGACGCTGGCACAGGGACGGACCAGGTCCGCGCTTGCAGCAGGTAGGCCAAGTGCACAGAAAAAGGAGTGCTCCTCTGTCGGGCGGGGGAAGGCAGAGGAGAGAGACGGAGGGGCCAGCCAGAAGTAGTCTCGCTGGCAGGATAAAGGACACAACAGGAAGAAGCCCTAGCGGGTTAGGCAGAGAGAGGAAGGAGAGGCACGACTGCGGCGGCACGGGTCGGCCTTCTAGGGACAGCGCACGCACCTTCTCGACCTGGCACGACTCTTGGTGGTGGTGTGTTAGGCTACGAAAACCGGGAACGAGTTCCGCTCCGCACCTGTCATGAGCAAGAAAGGAGGGGCAGGGGGGAAGAGGCCAGCGGATGAAGAGAAGAAGGGGTACTTGAACAAGAAAGCCAAAACCATCGCGAATGAAGCGGCGGGTAGCCTCAGCGACGACGACGACGACGAGGAAGCCCCTGCTGACATCCTGGCGCCCACCTTCAAGGAGGGTGATGGTGACAGCCTGGAAGTAGGGTTTGCAGCGGACGGGAAACTCAGGCAGATTGTTCCATTCCGGTTCTTGTTTTATAGTAGAGTCTTATGCCATTTCATGACTAACACAGTGGGCGCCATGGTGGCGGAGGTAGAGATGGGCTTCGAAAGGAAGAGCAACAATTGCAGTGATTGCGCAGGACTACGGGCTGCGTTCGCAGAAGCATTTGCGTCGGCGTTCGAGAGAGCGACGAACACGTGCCTACCACATTCCGACTTAATCTATAAGGCGGCCGAGGACGAGGAGGAGGTAGAGAGGCTACAAGGCCTGGCCAAAGAATGCCCAAAGTGCCTCGGCATACGACAAGACGTAGCTATGCGAAAGGTCTCCCGGGAGAGACAAACCAGGTGCTCCACTTGCCAGGCACCATTCGAGAGGATCCTGGCGCTACGTACGGCAGGGTCCAACCGCGATCGCGCGGTTCTGGAATACGTGGAGGAAAATGCAGAAAAAGAGGCAGACAGAGAAACAGCGCGGCGTAAGCTAAGGCTCTGGGATTTCATCAGGGACACCGCCGAGAAGTGGTGGAAAGCCTTGAACAAGGAAGAAACCAAGTCGCGTTCAGCGACACGGGCAAGCGCCGCTTCGTCGTCATCGACTGCTGCGTCGTCGAGTTCTTCGCCGTCGCCGGCTACTGCGTCGTCGACTGCTGCGTCGTCGCCGGCTACTGCGTCATCGTCGAGTTCGTCGTCGTCGAGTTCTTCGTCGTCGTCGAGTTCGTCGTCGTCGTCGGCTACTGCGTTATCGTCGAGTTCGTCGTCGTCGCCGGCTACTGCGTCATCGTCGAGTTCTTCGTCGCCGTCGTACCGAGAGACTGTATGGGACAGACCAGCTGAGAAAGAGATGGAGCACCCTGAAAAGGGGTTGGGTGAAATCAAGAAAGTCACCAACGCCATACGAGGCGGCGGTCAAGGGGTCGTACGTGACCTGGGCCCGGATAGCTTCGTGGTCCTAAAAGATATAGGCCCCGATCATTTCGGGATGGCTGTCGAGTATATCTTCCACCGCGATACCGAGGACAGGAGGAAGCGACGGGAGGACGGCAAGGGGCCCGGGGCGCCTCGGATTCCGCAACCGTTGCCGAACAACAATTTGAAGGATATACTGGATGACGTCGACTACAAATTCCTGCGGCGTTTGCGCTTTGTAGGCAAGACCCCGGGTGAGCTACCAGTCGGCGACGTGCAGAGGCTGTACAAGGCGATGGAGGTACAACCCACCCCCAGGGAGACAGACCGAGACAGAGAGGGAGAGAGGGCGAGCGAGCGGTGGTGCTGTGCCGGAGCCTCGCCTGCCATGCGCAGACACACCCCGCACACAAGGGGGGAGAAGGGGCGGGCCTGCCAGTGTGTGTGCTTAGCCCTCTTGAGCTTCCGTGTTTTGGCTTGGCAGAGCGTTAACTACCTGGGCCTAGACGTGTTACAAGATCTACTCTCCGCCGCCCTGGCGAGCTTGCTCGTGGGTCTCCCCTCTCTCCCCCTGTTCTTCTCACCCTTGTAGCCGCCGCGCAACCCCCCCCCCCCCCCTGAGCGCGTTTCTGGCCAGGAGGAGGAACGTTCGAGGAAGAAGAGGCGCTGGAGGAGGAACTGCCGCGTGCAGCACCCTGTTGTAGCCCGCTGGGAGCGCTCGAGGAAGAAGCACCGTGGAACCTGACGGGCGCGCCGGATGAAGAGGAAGCGCTGGACGAAGAAGAAGCTGCCCCGCCCCTGGCACTAGAGGAGGACGAAGACGACGCCCTGGCAGGATACGGCCAGGCAGCGACCTCTTCGCGCGACTTCACCCAGGGGGCTTTACCTTCCTCGTACCCGTGCTCCACGAGGTCGCCAAAGACCCGCTGATGCATGTCCCAATCGAACAGGGGGTCGACCTCTGCAATGCCCAGAGCTTCCCTCATCTGCAGCACGGTCTTCCCTGCACACAGGCACACGTACGGCGAAAAACATCGGTCACTGCACGAGAAAACCAACAGGTCCCAAGGGGGTCCCAAGGGGGTCCCGAGTAGAAGAGAGTGGGCAGCGTCCCTCCACACAGGCCTAGGCCGCGGGAGGGCGCACCGAACACAAACAAAGAAGCAAGAATGAGAAGCCGAACCAAGAGGAGCCTATGAGCGATACTGACGACGACGACGACGTATAATACTATGGACACGCTGGTCTGGGCTTTCGGCCCAGCCGCCAAGCCCGGGAGTCGCCGGGTAGAGAGGCCAGAGGTCGCTGGCCCTCCCCCCCGTTCCGCGCGCCTGTCTGGTGCGCAGCCGAGAGTTAGCCTTCATTAATTAAAAACCGCGCCGGCCAACCAGCTACCCAGCAAATGTTTCTGGCCTGCACCTGTTGCGCGCCGGGAGGGCCCGGGCAGCGCACGGAACAACAGCGTGCAACAGCGGGCCTCGTCGTCGTCACACGGCCAGTGCCAGAGCGCGCGAGGGGAGACGCTGGCTTCTAGCCAGGCCCCGAGATTGGGAGCCCCCGCCGGCGGACCCCCGCCGGGGACCCCGCCGGGACAGAGGGCAGCCCCCCCCTCCTGCCCCCGGAGTTACCGCTACTCTTGCCCCCGGCACCCCGCACGCTCACCCGGCCGGCTCCCGGCCGGCTCCCGACCCGGGGCTTCCGGGCACGCTCATCCCCCTCTCTTTGGCCATCGGCCTGTGTTGCTTTTTAATAAAGGCCAACCTCTGCTCCGCAGCCTTCCTATCCACCGCTCATCCTCCCTGTGCCCGGCCTCGAGCTAGCCGCACTCGCGCGCCAGCTGCTCCTCGGCCTCGAGCTCATCTGGCGAAAGTTCAATGACCGAGGGTCCGCTGGAGCTGGCGCTGGACAGCAGCAGCGGGTACGCGGGCCGCGGCCCCTCCCAGACACCCACGTCTACCCGCCCCTTCTTGTATCCCGGCACACCCGTGCTAGCGGGCAGCAGCAAGCCACCCCGGCGGTTCTTCATGGAAGTGTCGAACACGAAGACCTCCTCGGGCTGCATGCGCGTATTGAACATACCGCTGGCCTCCTTGTGGAACGTGAAGCGGACGTAGGCCTTGAGGGAGGCGACCGTCCCGGGCGCGACGATGGCGCGCGCCACCTGCTCGTCGACGGGCAACTGGTTGTCGTCCCGCATATTCCTGACCGCGATCCCGGTGTAGCCCGAGTTCTTGAACCACAGGTTGATGGCGAACTTGGTTTGCGAGCGGAGCGTCAGGCGCGGCTTGCCGTTGGGCCCCAGCGCGACGGGGTCGGGCAGGTAGTAGGTGCCGCCGCTGTTGCTGTACTTGTGGAAGCTGCCCTGCAGCTGCGCCTCGTCCGTCTCGTTGGCATCCAGGTCCTTCATCCGCACCAGGTCCTCCCGCAGCAGGTCGTACGTCTCAGGCTCGAACGTCCCGTCCGCCCGGAGGTTCTTGCCCCCCCGCGTCCGGTTGAGCTCCATGAGGCGGCGGAACAGGTACGGCATGGCTTGGCGCGCCAGGGGAGCGTACTTGGGCTCTTGTAGCAGCCGCACCGGCAGCGCCATGCGCAGGAACTCGAGGTACAGCGTGAACAAGACCTGCAGCGGGTTGACCTGGTAGCTCTCGCCCAGGGGAGTGCACGACACCACCAGGGGGACGTCGTCCTCCGCGCCGTCTCCCCGCACGATGACGGGCGTCGCCTCCGAGCTGAGCCCGATCACGCGCATGATGCAGTCCCGCTTGCGGCAGTGCTCTTCTGGGTTGGTGGCGTACCGGTGGAAGAAGTGCTTGTCCATGCCGTACGTGCCCTGCGCGTCTTCGCCCAGCTGTCGGAGCTCGCCGGCGTCCTTGACGGCCGTGGACTCCCACACGCAGACCTCGCTGAGCACGCCCGGCGGCGTCAGGAAGCCGCGGCGCCCAAAGGCCCCGCGCCGGCCGTGGTAAGTCATCTGCACCGTATCCACTTCCTTGCAGAGCTTGCGGTCCAGCTGCTTCTTCGTCGAGAGGTTGGTCACGCCCCGTGGCTCCAGAAAGCGCTCGAACACCACTTGCTTCCGTGCCGGGGGTCCTGGCACCTCTACGACGCGGCACAGCCAGTCGCGCAGGTAGTCGGTATCCAAAGATTCGTACGCGGGGTTGTTGGCATAGAAGAAGAAGCCGTCGGGGTCGCCAAACTGCGCCTGGAGCTCGCGGGGCAGGTCGGCCACGGACACTAGGTCGGGGTCCACCACGGGATTGAAGCTGCGACGGAAGACTTCGTGGCGGGTATAGTAGTTGAACTCCAACAGCGCGCGCTGGCCGTCCCGCGCTTGCTGTTGCTGCGCCATGCCGGCCGACAGCGAATCTAGGTCAGGCAGGGCCGCGTCCTCGGCGGTCTTGGCCTTCTTCGCGGGCGGGCTAGTCGTGGCTGCCTCGGTAGCGGCTCGACTGCTGCTTTTGCTGCTCTTGGGCATACTCTCGGCCGTAGTCACGTCTCGTCCCGAGGGTGAATTGTGAGAGCTACGCCCGCGGCCGGCCTGCGCCCGACGACCGCGGGGGCGCCCGCGCACCGGGCGCACCGCGGGGGCGGGCCGGCCGCGGGGCCGCGTGCGCCCGGGGGGGGGGGGGGCGCGACGCACGCGGAGGGGGGGGGGGGGGGGGGGAGAGAGCGCCGCCCCCCCTTCCCCGGGCCGCGCCCCCTGCTCCCCCTCACCGCCCCGCTCCCGCGCCGCCCCCCTCTCTCCCGCCCCCTGCCCCGGCCTCGCCCGCCGGACCGCAGCCCTACCGCCCCGCTCCCGCGCCGCATTTCTGCGCCCCGGCGGTCGTCGCAGATCGCCCGGCCGTCGCGCGGGTAGCAGTAGGGAGCCGTCCGGCGGGCGAGGCCGGGCGCGGACGCGTAGGGAGGGAGGCGGGCGCGTGGAGAGGGGGGGGGGGGGGGCGGCGCGACGCAGGGAGCGAGGAGGGGGGCGGCTGGGCGGGCGAGGGCCACGAAAGCGCCGTGAACGTGGTCTGGCTTGCAGGGGTACAGCTAGCGGTGCTATGGCTGAAGGTGAGGCGACCAAGGGCAGCGGAGCGCCGGCTACGGCCGCGCCCAAGAGAAAGCGTGACGAGCGGCTTCCTATGTTTGCCCTGGTGCGGCGTGGAGACGTGCAGGTCTCGAACCCGGCGTGGTGCGCACAGCGCCATGCGTGCATTAGCTACTTCAACGAGTGCGCACTGGCCGGACTCCTAGAAGCTATGAACAGCGCCGAGACGCTGGCGGAGCTCCGGGCCGCCAGCGTGCAACTAGCCAAGGTCCTGGTCGGGGCCCGCGCCTTAGCTCTGCCCGCGTTGCAAAGGCTGCAAGAAACCAGAAAGTCGGGCTGCCAGACGTGCGCCTGGCAGAAGTGCGCTGGCCCGCTGTGCCAAGAGCTCCTGCCGGCGGACGGTGGTTGTGCCTGTGGCTTCTCCCTCCGCAAGGAACACCAAGCCTAGGGTGCGTTGGCGTGCGTGCCGGCGGTCATGCGCCCCAGCGCAGAAAACTACCGCGGCCCGCGAGGCGCACTGACCTTAGCTGCAGGACCGTGACCGGCGGAGCTGTGGCCAGGCTCGTAGGCAGGAACGATTATTTCTGATGAAAACCTGTCTTGGCCTTTTTTTCGCACTGTGTTCAGTCTGTCCCAGACTTTTTTTTTCCCCCCTTCTCCCACGGGGTTCGGGGCCCGGCAGGCAGCCAGCTAGGAGAATTTTAGTTCGTGTCCGGCACGACGGACGGCACACCGTCGTCCGTCTTCTCCCCGCACGTGGCAGCCGGCACTGGCCGGGCTGGCCAGACCCACCAGGGTTCATTCTCGGGGCTTGGCCATTGATTCGCGCTCTCGTGGGGCGTCTCCGCCAGCACCCTGCTCTTAAGACTGCAGGCTAGGGCCAGCCACCACCCGGGCCGGGGGGGAGGGGTGCGGCCGCCCCCCCCCCCCTTCTCCCTCGCCCGTCCTCGGAGGGGGGAGCGAGAAGGGGGGCGCGGGGGCCTCCTTTTTTCTCCTCTCCCTCCTCGGGCCACCGGCCCCTGCCCGGCAGGCGCCCGTCCGCCCGCGCTGGGTAAACCCAAACAGAGGATGGTGTCGGGAGCCCCGCATAACCCGAGCGAGCCCCATCCCGTGCCGGTGCCCATGGCCCCCTTCCAGGAGTGCCTAGTCCACAGCGCGCTGGTGTGGTCGGTGGCGACGCTGGTCCTCGGCTGCGTGTACGCGGCGCACCAACGGTCGCCGCGGCACGTGCGGGCCCTGGTGTACAAGCTCAGCGCCGGGTGGTGGGCACTGCAGTGCCTGGCGCAGGCGTGCTGGCTGGCGGGCCAGCGCTGGCTGTGTGTAGACCTGGCCTGCGGGGCCGGACGGGGGGGCGCCTGGCCCGCGGGCGAGATCGGACGCACGTACGCCTGGCTGCTGGGCGGCTGGGCCTACACGCGCCTGGGCGCCTGCCTGCTGCAGTCGTACCTGCTGCAGCTGGGTTGCGTGTACCGCCAGCCACTGCCCACCTGGCTGCTCGGTTGGCACCCGGCGGTGCCGGTGTTGGGCGTGGGCGCGCTGGCGTTGGGCACGGTGCTGGCCGCGGTGTCCAGCCTGCCCGGCGCGGCGGCGTGGGTCCTGGTCGTAGATGCAGTCGACCTGTGGGTGTGGCTGGCCCAGCTGCTGGCGTACGTGACGGGCGTGCAACACTGCCCGTGGCGCGTGCGCGTGTCCTGGGTCTGCAACCTGGGCCAGTCGCTGCTGCTGGTGCTCGCCCCCCTGGCGCACAGCCCCGAGATCCAGGAGGAGCTGGCCTACGTGTCCCTGACCAGCCGGCTGCTGAGCCTGGCCGCGCTGGCCTGGGTGGTGGCGCACCTAGTGCCGGCCGCGCTGTGGGCGTCGCAGCCGTGCAAGCACGAGGCCGCGCGCTGCGAGGACACGATCCAGGCGGAGGGGGCCACGCGGCTGCAGCTGTCCGAGGTGCAGCGTGGCAGCGACTGGGAGAAGCTCCTGGCCGAGTTCCTGCAGCGGGCGGCGGAAGGGGGGGCCCCCGGCGCGGGCGCCACCGAGGTGCTGCTGGCGGGCGAAGAAGCCGCCCGGGCCGTGGCCGCGGCGCAGCAGCGGCACGCGCTCGACTGGCGCGCCGCGCTCGCGGGCCCGCTGCCGGCCGGGGTGCTGGTGGGCGGCTGCTGCGCGGCGGGCGGGCCCGGGGGGGGAGCGCCCCGCGCGTCCGACAGCGCGCGCGAGCTAGAGCTCAAGTTTTGGCGCCTGCAGCGCCAGGGCCCCCCGGGCGCCAAGCGCGGCCCCGACCCGGCGCTGCCGGCCCTGCGCGGCTGGTGGGCCGGCCTGGACGTGCAGTGGGACGACACCCGCCTTCTCTTGCCGCTAGACACGCTGTACGCGTCCGGGCTCACCGACTTTCTGGCGCGGCACTCGGCCTGCACGTCGTCGCTGCTCTTCCTGGCCTTGCTGGCCCGGGCCCGCGGCGCCGATCCGCGCGGGGCGGGCGGCTTCCTGCCGCGCGCGCTCGTCGTGTACCAGCCCGGCGCGGACACGGCGCCCCGGCGCCTGCGCCTGGAGCCCTTGTTGTGCCTGCTGCTGCGGCAGCTGCTGCACGGCGGGGCCCTGCGGAGCGCCCCGGCCGGCCGGACACGTGGCGCGCCCGCCGGCCTGTGGCAGGACGAGGATCACCCGTTGGGCAAGGTGCTGCTAGCGCTCCTCGTGGCCGGTTGGCTCGTGGTCGTGGACCCACGGCTGCGCGAGGAACCCCCGCCGCGGCCGGGGCGGCGCCCGCTGACGGCCGCGGCCGGCGCCCGCTGGACGGCTCGTCGGCCCTGGCGGCCCTGCTCGGCCCCCTGGGCGCCCCGCAGTGGCTCGGCCGGTGGCTAGAGGCCGTGTGGGAGCGCGCCCGCCCCGAGGGGGAGGGGGTCTGGCACGCCGACCCGCGCTGCCCGCTCCATCCCTACGCCGAGACGGTGGTGGCCTGCAGTGCCGGCCTGCCCCGCAAGCTCCAGCGCCTGCAGCAGGGCCAGCCCGAGCGAGACCTGTGGCTGCTGTACTCGTTGCACGGCGAGCAGGGGCTGCGCGCCCTGTTCCCCGACGAGTGCGCGTCGGCGTCGCCCGAGGGCCAGGTCACGTGGGGCGAGGTGCTGCCGCAGCTGCGCGACTGCCTGCCGCCCGCCATGCTGGCCCGCTTCGTCGTGGCGCTGCACGAGGCCATGCGGCGCGCGGCCGACGAGTCCGCGTGCTGGGAGCAGGAGTTGGCTCTCTGCCCCGAACTCGCGACCTGGCGGCCCTACCTGCAGCAGAGCTTCACGCAGCTAGAGGACTCGACCGAGTACGGGCTCGTAGCCCACGCGGGCGGGCTGTCCGTCGCGGCGCAGCCACCGCGGGCCACGCGGCCCGCGCGGCCCAGGACCTCCAAGCGGCACTCCCTCATCCAGCTCCTGCGCGGCGCGGCCCAGCCCAGGCCCCACGCGCCGGCTACCCAGGCGCCGCCGGCGTAAGCCTAGGCGCCCCCCCGCTCCCCCCCCCTCCTGTGCACGCGCTCTTTCTCTCTCTCTCTCTCTCTCTCTCTCACTCTCTCACTCTCGTAGGCTAGGTGCGTGGGCCCTGCCCCGCCGAGGCAGCCACGGCAGATCGCGCGCCGGGCGCCCGGCCGAGCGTCGTCCCGACTCATTAAAATTCGAGCCCACGCAGCACGTACCACTACGCTCCCCCCCCCCCCCGCCTCCACCGGACGTCTCTCCTCCCCTCTCCCCCTCCCATCCCTTCCGCTGGGGAGGGGGGCGGGGTTACGCGTGCGGGGGTGGGGCCTTCTACCCCCCCTCTTTAAACTCTGCCAAATCAAACCGAGGAAGGGGATAGGGCCTGGCTTTGCGTCTGGTGCCGGCTTAGCGGCCCGCCATGTACGTAGTGCTGTTGTTAGCTGCCTGCTTCTGGCCCTCCGCCCGGCCTTACTGCGTCGCCGTCTACGAGTGGCGCGAGTCCACGCCCGGTGTTAGCTCCAGTGCCAGCCAGAGTGCCACGCCGAGCGTTACCTCCAGCACCAGCCGGAGTGCCACGCCCTATGCCACGCGCAGCGCCACGTCGAGTAGCACCCCGAGTGCCAGCCAGAGCGCCACGCGAAGCGCCACACGGAGCGTGACCGCCAGCGCCACGCCCAGCACCAGCCGGAGCGCCACGCCCTATGCCACGCCGAGTACCACCCCGAGTGCCAGCCGGAGCGCCATGCCCGGTGCCCCAGACTTGGTTCTGGACCTCTGGGTGCCGGCGGGCGGGGACGCCTGGACGCTGCCGGCAGGGAGTGCCATCTACGGCAATGACACGGCCGCCCGCCGCCGGCGCCTAGCGCAGGGGGGCGGCTCCCCTTTCTGGGTGTTCTGGGTGTTCTGGGGCGATGGCACGCCCGCCCAGAACTGCAGCGACGCCGAGCCCTGCACGCACACGTTCGCGGTGGCCGGCCTAGTCACGGTGATCGTGGACGGCCCCGTCGTAGACTGGGCCATGACGCTGGCCTGGCACGAGGGGCTGACGAGTTGCGTCGAGCTGCGGCGCATCCACCAGTGGGGTGGGCTGCAGCTGGCCCCCGGCACGGGCTACCACTTCTACTGCGAGGAGTCGCTCGTGTCGCTGCCACCCCTCACCGACCTCGATACGTCGCGTGTCCGGAACCTGGCCTTCAGCTTCGCCCGCCTGTCGGCGAACGCGTGCTTCGACGTGTCGGGCCTGCGGACCGACGACTATTTCCGTGACGGCGACGCCCACCCTTTCCGTGACGCCCAGCACCTCGGTGACACCCACCACCTCGGCGACACGGTCCGTGACGGCGACGGTTACCGCTTCCGTGACGCCGACTATTTCCGTGACGCCCAGTATTTCCGTAACACGCACACCCACCGTTTCCGTGACGCCCACTATTTCTGTGACGCCCAGTATTTCCGCGACGGCGACGGCCACCGCTTCCGTGACGCCGACTATTTCCGTGACGCCCAGTATTTCTATGACGCGCTCACCCACCCTTTCCGTGACGCCGTCGTCCACCCTCTCCGTGACGCCGACCATTTCCGTGACACCGTCCGCGACCCTCCCGTACGCCGACTGTATCCGTGACTGCGACCATCTCCGTGACGCCCACTACTTCTGCGACACCGACACGCTCGCCTGACATCGACGAGTGCGCTCTCGGGCTGTGCCCGTGGGGCGACTGCACCAACACCTACGGGAGCTACACCTGCACTTGCTGGCCGCAATCCTTCTCGCCTTATACGGGCGGCGGCTGCGTCCGGGATTACGTTCTGCCCGAATTTAGCTTCGGAGACTACTGGATCAGCAACAGTTCCTCTGGTACTGCAACTTCAAGTGGAGGTACAGACGCCACTTACGGCAAATTTGTAGCGCTTTCGGCACCTACCGCAGCCAATTGGGTCAGGGTGGTACGCGCGTTCCCGCAGAACTTGGTGCTCAAGAAAGGGTTGACGTATGCTCTCGAGGTGAGCTGAGTGAGGACTGATACGAACGCAGGCACACTAGTGGTGTCTGTCGGCCTCGGCGCCGGCACCCCGCAGGTGATTACGCAGGCCGCTCTGTCGAGCTTCAACTCCACTACCGTTCTGGCCAAGCAGGTCTTGCCGAGGTACACGCCCCCGACGGCCGACATCTCCTTCGACAAGCTCTACCTGGAGCTGCAAGCGTCCGCCTCCAACTCGGGGATCCGGCTGTTCCGTTTTCGGCTCAACAATACCGGTGCGTGCCAGAGCGTGACCGCGTGTACGGGTGGTCTGACCTGCGTGCTGCCCGACAACCAGGACGCCTACAGCTGCGTCACGCCCTTCCACGTGTTCCGGCCGTCGGACAAGTTCTGCGCCGAGCCGCTGACCGAGGCAGTCTTTGAAGCAGGGTTTAGCGTCCAGCTGCAACTGAGCCCCGAGGCCTGCGCTCGGGACCCACCGTTTGTGTTCAGTGGCGGCCAGCTGGTGTACGTTCCGAACGCCAGCTGGGCGCTCACCAACGACTGGTCCAACGCGTGGACCAACACGTGGGCCGCAGGCACGTCGACCACGCGTTTTGCGGCGCAGCTGCGCCTCATCTCCGAGGTTGCCGCCGTCTCGCAGCAGTGGACCTGGGACGCGAGCACCGGGCGCCTGCAGTCCCAGAACGCGCACGCCTCGTACCCCGGCGGCGGCTTCCTGAACACCGACGACAACAGGCTCAGCGTCTACGGCGTGGCGTCGGCCGCCAGTGCGGGCGCCGTGGGCCTGGGCACGGGCTTCGTGTTTAACTTCACGCTGCTGCAGCTCAACGACGCCGGCACGACCTGCCTCAACGTCAAGGACGGCGTCGACATCAGCGGTTACCCGTACCGGCCGCTCGGCCTGGTAGGGGGCAGCTGCACGCCGTCCCCTAATAACATGCTCAGCTACTCGGGCTATGGCAACAGTACGTTGCGGTTCGCGTACGTAGGCGACGATGGCTGGTGCCTGTACAACGGCTACGACCCTAGCTGCGGCCAGTGCAACGGGGCCAACGTGGCCTCGACGCTAGTCAGGTGCAACTCCGTCAGCCTCAAGCCGACCAACTCGCAGTGGCGCGTATCGTCGACCACCGTCTGGGTCGTGGAGGCCAACGGGCCGACGGGCTCCTTGCGCGCTAGCTACGTAAACGCCAACGGCCATTACGTCCACTGGACCAACAGCGCCACCAGCAACGTCGGCGTCTTCCTAGACAGCGACACGCCGAGCCCCCCGCGCGCCGGGTTCCACTTGTACCGACCCTCGGATGGCTACTGCGCCGAGCCCGTGGCCCTGAACAGCGGCACGTGGCTGCTCGCGTCCCCTAGCTTCCCCCTCTACACGTCCAGCAACACACAGCACAGCGGCGCCTGGAGCCTGAGCGGGTCTAGTATTCTTGCCAGTGATTACGACCTCTGGAAAGCGTTCGACGCCTCGTCCGGCAATGGCTGGGTGTCGCAAGCCAGCGCTTACCTGGGGCCCGGCGGCACTTACCAGGCGGCTATCTCCACCGCGGGGATCCCGGGCGAGTGGGTGCAGATCCGGCGCGTCGCCGCTCCTGCCCTGACGCTCTACAGCTTCGTCTACACCACGCGCTCTTTCGGCAACAGCTGGAACGCGTACCCGAGAAGGTTGGCAGTGCTCGGCTCAGTAGAAAACAGCGACACGCCCACCAGCTGGACGGTGCTGTACCGCTCCATCGGCGACGAACCGGCCTGGACGCTCGACACCAGGACTTTTGCGCTCCAGTCGACGGGGGCGTACCGGGTCTACCGCTGGGTGTTCGAGTCTGTCTACACCGCCGCCAATGGCCCTATTTACGCCGAAATGGGAGAACTGAGCCCGCGCTTCAGCGTGGCCGTCGGTACGTCCAGCCACCTCACCTGGCAAATCCACAGGTCCAGTTACGCTTATAACCTAAACGGTGACTACGAGGCAGGCAAGGCGTTTGACAACGAACCCGACAGCGCCTGGTCAAGTTCCACCAGCTACGCAGCGGGCACCGGTGCGTTTAGTTCCGGCCCGACCACGCAGGGCATCCCGGGCGAGTGGTTCCAGGTGCGGTCCGCCAGCGGCTCCGCCGTCACGCTGGCCGGCTTCAGGTGGCAACCGCAAACTAATGCCGGGGACTATTATTCTTCGCCAAAGGAGTTGACGGTGCTTGGGTCCACCGAGAACAGCGACAGTCCCGGCAGCTGGACGGTGCTGTACGAAACCAGACAGGGTACCTTGGAGCCCTTCTTCGGCGCTGGCATTGCCTTTACCCTCATGCTCAACCAGACGGGCGCCTTCCGGGTGTACCGCTGGGTCCTCAGGTCCCTGTATGTCAACCTCGCCAGGAGTGCCGATCTCGGAGAACTCTATCTGTACGTAGACCTGGCGGACCGACACGCGTTACGCTTCACGCCCTAGGCCTGTTCGCGGCCCCCGCTCTTTGCAGTGTTCAACCGCCGGTACCTGCTGTACAAGCCGGACCCTAGGTTCGCCCTGACCAACGGCTGGTCAAACCCGTGGAGCAACACGTGGGCCGCGACGGCAAACCCTACGCGCTACACGGTGTGGCTGCGCCGTCTTGCCGAGCTGACAGATCTCACACAGGCGCAGTGGGGCTTTACGGCCAGCGGCAACAATTGGACCGTCAAGAGCAACTTTCCCAACGCGTTATTTCCCGGCGGTGGCTACCTCAACGCGCAGGACAACCTGCTCAGCGTCTACGGCGGCAGCGATGCAGCGTCCGTGGGTGGGCTGGGTCTGGGCCTGCCGCCGGCTCTTGCCACGGCTTTTGTGCAGCTCAGCACCGGCGGGTTTTGCGTGCACGCCACGAACGGCACGGACCCCCCCACGCTCTCCCTGTCTACCACCTGCACGCAGAACGCTAACAACCTGTTGGCCCTTTCCGGCGGCAGGCTCCGTGTGCCGTTCCGAGGGCCCGGCGACTACTGCCTGGCCAACGACTACGCGCCCTGCAGCGGCGACTGCGGCCATCAACAGCTGGCCTCGTACTTGGTCTCCTGCGACAGCGTCAGCCTCCTGCCAGACGCCCTGCGCTGGCAGGTCGAGAGCCCTAGCCAGCTGCTGCATGTGTGGTCCGGCCGGCGCGCTTACCTAAGCACGACGGCCAACAGCCTGCTCGTGTCGTGGTCTAGCGCCTCTACCCTCACGGTGACGTACCCGACCGTACAGTCTTCGCCCTTCCATCTGTACAGGCTGTCGGACAACTTCTGTGCGGGCCCGCTCCCGGGCGCAAGCGCGGTGGCGCTGCTGTTCAGCCCCGAGGCGTGCTGGCAGCCCGCGCCTTTCGTCTGGGAAGGGGGGCGCATAATGTACTTACCCCGCCGGGACTGGGCGCTGAGCAATTATAACGGGCCCTTCTGGACCAGCTGGGCTGGCGGCACGCGCTACGCGGTCATGCTGTGCCAGGTCTCGACGCTGACGGACACGTCGCAGCTCTGGACCTACAACGCCACCGCGCAGACCATCATCCAACCCCTCGCGAGCCCCTTGTATATGAACACCGAAGACAACCAGCTGGGTCTGTACACAACCGTAGCTACCATTGGCGTCGGTTCCGGGCCCGTGATGTTCAGCCGCTGGGACCCGCCGAATGCGATAGCCTTCCAGCTGACCAGCAACAACCTGTGCATGACGGCCAACACCGGCGGTGCAGTGACTGCGTCCGCCTGTTCCTTGCTCGGAGCCAACGTGCTGTGGAAGGCAAGCTCTGGGCGAAGCCTCCTTCGGTTCCCGCTGCTAGGCGACGGGGGCTACTGTCTGTACAACACGTATCCCGGCAGTGGCGGGGAAGTAGCTTCGACTATAGTCAGGTGCAGCGCCAACGATCTGATGCCGTCTCGCATGACCTGGCACTTTACTGGTTTCACTATCCTGAAGCATAGTGCTACGTTGGCACCGTCTTTGTACGATAATACTCCAAGGCATGTTGTTGGTCCTACCAACCCACGGTAACGACTATTTTTGTGTAGCCCGAGCATACACACACACACAAAAGAAAGCACAATGCATTTCAAAGAAACCGGACCCAGCTCCGAACTTGAAAGGGAGGCACTTTGCTACGAAGAGAGGAAAGGCGAAACATGTACGTTGAGCGTTCAACTCACACAAAAAGCCCCCCCCCCCTTTTCCACACCTTCTCCCCCACCCACGACATGCATACGCCATTCTCTCCCCCCTCCTGCAAATAATTCGTGCACTCAACGGGGGAGGGGAGGAGAGGGTTCGGGGGGGGGGGGGGGTTAGGTGGTATGAATATACCATACCTTGGACCCAAGCGCAGAAAATTTCTTTTTTCTGTTTTTTTTGTACAAGTGATGGAGTCCCTGGCCAATGATTTTAAAAACCCTTGAGCTTTTCAAATCCTTCTCCCTTACTCCTCCCTCTTATCTGCCTCTTCATTGGACACAAAAAAGAAGATTGCGCGCGCCGGCCTCGCCGGCATGTCTACCTGTCCTAGAATTACTTCTCCCCTCTTCGTTCCCATGGCGTCTTTTTCCCTGGGTCTTTACACAGCAAAAATAGTTTGGAGGGTAGGTGGAGTAGAAAATCAGCAATCCTAATTGATCGCCCCCAAGGGTCTTTTGTTTTGTTTCGGTACTAAGCGCAGCAGTCGAGCCAGCCCGAGGTCCAGGCGAAGTCCACCATTTCCTGGCGCTGCGCCGCGGAGTTCCGCCAATAAGCTTCAACCGAATAGTTAGGTTGCCGCGGCATAGCCAGCACGCGCACACCCTCTTGGCACAAGCCCTGGTACCCGGCCTGGCAGCCGCGGGGCACGTACACTGTCTTGGTCACCACAGGATCCAACAGCGCAAACATGAGCGCGGACGCCGTGCTCTGCGCCATGGCCCACGCCCGGGCGCACCTGAATCGCTGCAGCTGCGCCCCGTAGTCGGCGTCTACGTCCAAGTAGAAAGCGTGCGCGGATCCCGGGCGCTGCAGGCTGGGCAGAAGCGCGTGTTTCTTGTCTTCGGACATGAGATACATGTCGCCTTGCTCCGACTCTGTAATGCGCTGATAGAAAACCAAGGGGGGCTGCCCGTACAACATGCTAGGAAAGTTCGTGTTCGACCCGTCGCCTTCCATGATGTCGCCCGAGCGCAGGTGCGCGTAGATCGGCACCACTTTTCTGCATTTAGCAACGAACGCCGGCCGCACGAGCGCGCGCTGGCACCCGTACACAATTTGGGCAGCGCTCTCGTGCAAGCAACGATCGCGCACTGCGTCATCTTTGTCTAGAAACCGGGCGTAAAACCAGGGCCAGTGGTTCAGAGGGCTTTCTTCCTGCACGTGCGTACTACAATTCCGGGCCACACTAGCGCCGGGCCCCCGCGCCGTGCCTCCCAGAGAGGCAAAATCAAAGTCTGAGATCACGTTGGACCACAACCAGTGGTTTTTGATTGTCAGGCGAACACGCTTGCCGCAGCAGTATGCGGCCGCGAGCATGGTGTTCACCGCAGCCACCATGTTCATTGTTCCGTGCGAACTGTTCTCCAAAATCAGTTCGTGGTCCAAGCTGCGCTGGCTGCGCGTGCTAGACATAAACCACTGACAATTGTTCGATTGTTCCTTGTAAACTACGCGGTCGGGGAAGCCACTGTTGTTTGGTTTCAGAATAGCCTCACTGCTATCGTACGAGAAGGCAGTGTTTCTTCTATCAGCAGGGAATACTAGCAGCGTGGTTATTGCGACTAGACACGACAGGCTAGCCACCACCGACAGTCTCCTTTGCAGCATACAGCCTGTTTGCAGGCGTCCCTTTTGATCGATTATAAAACCTCTCGTGAGCAAGGCAGCCTCCCTCACCACCGCTCCCCGGGAGGTCGCGCGCCCCCTCCCTTTTCTCTTTTCGTAAAGAAATTGCGGGTGTGAAGAAAGAGGGGGGGGAGGAGGTGAACGAACGCTTGATTCAAAGAATCGGGGTAGAGCTGTCGCGTGTTTCTCAGGGAGAGAAGGGGGAAAAGGACGGGAAGGATAAGCAACGGTTTAAAGAAGCAGAGGATATAGGCACTGAATAGACTGGATGATCACAGGTAAAAAGTGTGACTTAATGTAAATCACCAGCCGGGTGACCTAGTAGAAGAAGATGTTAATAACCCCGATACCATTTTTTATGCAAACACATTTAATAAAGCTCGGGGAGATGCATGACGTTCACCAAAAGAGCTAGCTTTCCGCTCGCGCAAGCTGGCAGTAATACTAGCTTACAGGCGCCGTGAGGGTTGTGTGTGAACGACCAGCGCGTCAGCACTAGCGCTCAAGTGTCTCCTAGGCTAGTGTCTACTCGGTGTCGCTGCCGCCGCCGCCTGCCGCGTCGTCGTCGGAGCTGCCGTCGTCCGGCCGGTGGTCTTCGCAGACGAGGGTCAGCGAGTCGCCCACGACGGCCACCGCGTGCGTCGGCCGCCCCCGAAGCCACGGACCCCGCTCCTTCCTCACCGCGTGCGTCGGCCGCCCCCGAAGCCACGGGCCCCGCTCCTTCCTCACCGCGTGCGTCGGCCGCCCCCCAAGCCACGGGCTAAAGCGTCGTCCTGACTCAGTAAAACCCGAGCCCACGCAACACGCACCACCACGCCCCTCCCCCCGCCTCCACTTGGCCTCTCTCCCCTTCCCCTCCCCTCGGGGGGCGTCTCTCTTTCCCCTCCTTCCCTCCGCCGGCCGAGGGCGCGGTTATGCGTACCAGGCTCTAGGGCTTCCCCCCCCCCTCTTAAACTCTGCCCAAGCAACCGGGGAGGAGCCCTAGCTTTTCGTCTGGTGCCAGCTTAGCGGCCCGCCATGCACCTAGCGCTGCTGTTGGCCGCCTGCTTCTGGCCCTCCGCCCGGCCTTACTGCGCCTATGAGTGGCGCGAGCGGCGGCCACCAGACTTGGTCCTGGACCTCTGGGTGCCGGCAGGCGGGGACGCCTGGACGCTGCCGGCGGGGAGTGCCATCTACGGCAACGGCACGACCGCCCGCCGCCGGCGCCTAGCGCAGGGAAGCGGCTCCCCCTTCTGGGTGTTCTGGGGCGACGGCACGCCCGTCCAGCGCTGCAGCGACGCCGAGCCGTGCACGCACACGTTCGCGGCGGCCGGCGTAGTCACGGTGATCGTGGACGGCCCCGTCGTAGACTGGGCCATGACGCCGGCCTGGCGCGAGGGGCTGACGAGTTGCGTCGAGCTGCGGCGCATCCACCAGTGGGGTGGGCTGCAGCTGGCCCCCAGCACGGGGTACCACTTCTACGGCGAGGAGTCGCTCGTGTCGCTGCCACCCCTCGCGGACCTCGACACGTCGCGTGTCAGCAACCTGGCCTTCAGCTTCGCCCGCCTGTCGGCGAACGCGTGCTTCGACGTGTCGGGCCTGCGGACCGACTCGGTCGAGACGCTGCGCGCGGCGTTCGCGAACTCGTCGTGCCTGGCCTTTGCCAACGTGAGCGGCTGGAACCTGTCGCGCGCGACGGACGTGTCGTGGCTGTTCAAGGGCACGCGCGCGGTCGCCATCCCCGGCCTGGCCGCTTGGGAGCTGCCGCGCGTCACGCATGCCACGGGCCTGTTCTCCGGGGCGGCCTTGTTGCGAGCGGACTTGTCGCGGTGGAAGCTCGACCACGTGCAGGACGCCGCCAGCCTGTTGGCAGACGCGCCGCTGCTGGTCCAGAACCTGAGCGGGTGGGCCGTGGCGCTGACGCCGCAGGAGTGCCTCCGCTTGGTGCGGTCGTCGGACCTCGCCAACTGGCAGGCACCGCTGGCATGCCAGCCCTGGCTGCCCTCCGAGACGCCGTCGCAATCGATCACGCCCACACGGACGCCCAGCGGCTCGGTCATGCCCACGCGGACGCCCAGCGGCTCGGCCACGCCCGCACAGACGCCCAGCGGCTCGGTGACGCCCACCAGCTCCGTGACACCCACCAGCTCCGTGTCGCCCACCAGCTCCGTGACGCCCACCAGCTCCGTGACGCCCACCAGCTCCGTGACGCCCACCAGCTCCGTGACGTCCACCAGCTCCGTGACGCCCACCAGCTCCGTGACGCCCACCAGCTCCGTGACACCCTCCGTGACGCCGACCGTGTCAATGACGCCCGCACCTTCGCAATCGCCCGGCGCCTCGACCACCTCGACCGCGTCACCTTCGCTGACAGCCTCGACGACGCGCACCAGCTCCCCAACCTTGTCGGTGACGCCCACCAGCTCCGTGACGCCGACCAGCTCCGTGACGCCCAGCACCTCGGTGACGCCCAGCACCTCGGTGACGTCCACCACCTCGGTGACGCCCAGCACCTCGGTGACGCCCACCACCTCGGTGACGCCGACCAGCTCCGTGACGCCGACCGTTTCAGTCACGCCCAGCACCTCGGTGACACCCACCACCTCTGCGACACGGTCCGCGATGCCGACCGTTTCAGTCACGCCCAGCACCTCGGTGACGCCGACCAGCTCCGTGACGCCCAGCACCTCGGTAACACCCACCACCTCGGCGACACCCACCACCTCGGCGACACGGTCGGCGACGGCGACTGCCACCGCTTCCGTGACGCCGACTATTTCCGTGACGCCCAGTATTTCCGTGACGGCGACCATTTCCGTGACACGAACGCCCACCATTTCTGTGACGTCCACTATTTCTGTGACGGCGACGCCCACCCTTTCCGTGACGTCCAGTATTTCCGTGATGCCCAGTATTTCCTTGACACGCACACCCACCCTTTCCGTGACGCCCACTATTTCTGTGACGCCCAGTATTTCCGTGACGCGCACATCCACTGTTTCCGTGACGCCCACGATCTCCGTGACGCCGACGCCCACCCTCTCCGTGACACCGACCATTTCCGTGACACCGTCCGTGACACCCTCCCGCACGCCGACGGTCTCCGTGACACCGACCATTTCCGTGACGGCGACGCCGACTATCTCCGTGACGCCTACTATTTCCGTGACGCCTAGTATTTCCGTAACACGCACACCCACCCTTTCCGTGACGCCAAGCATCTCGACGACGGCTTCTGCGACAAAGTCAGCCTCACCAACACCAAGCAGAACAGTTACTCCCACTCGGAGCGTGTGCCCCGCAGGATCATATCTTAGCGGGTCGAGCTGCGTGGACCAGAATGAATGTCAATTGAATTTTGGTGCAGGGTGGCCTTGTACGTATGCCAGCTGTCCTTTGACTACGGACGGCTACAACTACGGCAAAGCTTGCGAGGTTTGTACCAATGCTGATTATAGCAGTGGTACAAAATACACTTGCAGTGCCATTGTCAAGCTTCGAATCCGTTACAGTATCGGTTCTACCGGTGCCACCTATTGCGTAATGGGGGATGGCTACGCGGCCAATGTTGGGTTCGGCGCCAGGTTATTTATCCAGCAATCGAGCGCCGCCTGCAATTTTCAATTTTTTAATTTAGGAACGTCAACTACTGGCAGTGATAATTATTATTGGATGATTGCCTATGGGGGTAATAACTACGCCGCCGTTGATGTTTTGACCGCCGGATCGTGGGTGCGTTCTTACTATTTGAACGGGAACGCACCAGCAAAGAATGACTGGAAATATCATTTTTCGTTTGAACCCTTCGGTACCCCCGGAGATGGGCAGTTAGGAATTAGGTACGTTATCAGAACAAGGCAAGACAAAAACATGTGCCTCCAATGGAAAATATCAGGGACGGGAACGTACGATAGTGATGTAGAAATCAGGCCGCTTGACGCCGCTAATTGCCCGCATTTGGAATCCTCGTATTACAGGGATTGGGTTGATAGTGGATCTCTCCATTACGGCTGCCTGTTCCATTTGACAACAGTTGATTACCCAGCAACTTAACTACATGACCAACAAAAATCATTGGCAGAGAGAGGGCGAGGGTGTGTTCAAAGGGCACACGCTGCCGCCGTGGCACAACTGCTTAACGTGAGCAACACAAGATTTTCATTTGGTTTTCAACTCTTGATTTATTTTTCCTTCATTAAACACACTAAACTACCAAAAAGAGCCGCGCGGCACAGCCAAAGCCTTTTTCGGTCAAGCCTTTGTACAGTCCTTCCACAGGTAATCACGATGGTACGTTTGATGCGCCCAGCCGCTGATATCTTTGCGACCGTTAAGGCCGGGCTGCAGGCAGTACCCCTCGGCCTTCATCTTGGCAAAAATACGGGGGCCCTCCGAGGAAACCTCTATCAAGATCCACGTGGGCCGGTGCCTGGTAAAGTTGACTCCATCAAGAGCTTCCAATTCGTAGCCTTCAACGTCTAAGCTCCAGAAATCTATTTCATAGATTTTGTGTCTGTCCAGTACTACTGATAGGGGGTAAGCAGGTATCTTGCCAGAGCCGCTTACCTTGACCATTGGCGAGCCATCGTTGCTTAGCGCGATCTCGCGCGGACCCCCAAACCTGGTCAGGGCGGCGTGCAAACAGAGAGAAGATGGTTCGCGGTGACTTTTGCAAGCAGAGGACTTGGCTTTGGAAGGCTCAATCAGTAGTCCTCTCCAACCAAACTTTTTCTCAGCGGCCAGCGTGTTACTGAAAAGCAAGCCGTCCTGGCATCCTGCCTCAACGAAGAAGCCTCCTGGTTTCGCAAAGACCTGTCTTTCCCTTAATGTTAGATCTAGCGGAACTCCTCCGTCCGCGGTTTTGCAGCAGGACATAGAGATATGGCTAGAGTTCCAGACTTCGGATGACCACACCTCATTCGGTTCTAGCCACCAATCGACTGCCAAACTCATGCTAAGTGTCAGGAACAAGAACATCCTGGCACTTGCTAACTAACAAGACTTGACTAATTGAAAACTGTCTGTATCTGTAGGGATGCCGAACTGTGTGTGAATTAGGTACGAGCGAGGGCACGCTGCAGCACCCTCCTTCCGCCACACTCCCCTGCCCCCTCTTCCCGCCCTCAGCAACGCCCCTGGTTACCTTTGGGTGTGCGCCCGCGCACGCCCCTCCCCTTCTCTCTCTCTCTCTCTCTCTCTCTCTCTCTCTCTCCTAATGCCTGCTGCTTGGAGCAGGAAGGCAGCACCCCCCGGGGAAGGGAGTGCGTGACCACCAAGTAGTGTCGTGCACACAGACTACTAGGCAGACTGTGGGGGCGGATACTGTTCATGCCAGCAATGCTGCTTTAGTGATTTCATCTTCTGGCGGAGCTAGGACTGGCAGCAAGAGAGTGGGAGGGGGGGGAGGCCGGCAAATTCCCAAACGTGGTACCGAGTCGCTACTGTATGTGTGATACCGTGTATTGATTCCGCTCTCACTCGCAGGGAGTTGGCTGGGGAGCGGGGGAAACCTTACTAGAGCTATTGTCAGTCCGCTGTCCTCGCTGTCTTAGTACTAACAGGTACCAGATTTACTTTTACTAACAGATACAACGTAGTGACATCAACGCGCTACAGTTTCTGAACAGAAATTGTGGCTCGTGCTTCATTAACGAGACAGTAGATTTCTTAGCATAAACTAGAGTCAGCTGGCGCACGGGGAGGCCTGGGCGGACATAGGGGTTTTTCCTGCTTAGCTATAGACACTAAACCGTATTTCGCTGGTGGCCATGCTGTCAGGTCGTGCATGCAGGCCTTTTCGGTTCGAGCTGGCTAGGCAGGAGAGATGTAGAAAAGAAGAGGTGGCCATGGGTGTAGCCGCTGGAAACGTGACGTGACGGGTCATCCTTCAACCGCCATGGAATGCGTCGCGGCCGACGGGCCCACCAAGGACAGAACGCAGTCTTCGCCCTAGCTTTCATTAGCAGCTGAGCCGATTGCTCAGCCAGAGGCAAGTATGGGATCCACTGGAAAGCGCCGTGCCGTCTCCCTACCCTGCGCTCCCTCCCCCCCCCCCCGAGCTTACTCGCTGCCGCCGCCGCCGCCTGCCCCGTCGTCGTCGGAGCTGCCGTCGCCCGGCCGGTGGTCTTCGCAGACGAGGGCCAGCGAGTCGCCCACGACGGCGGCCGCGGGCGCCTGGCACACGTGGCAGCTGCCGTTCAGCAGGCGCCGGCACAGTTGCAGCTCCGCCCGGGAGCAGACGTAGCACATGCCCTGCCACGCCGGGAACACGAAGAAGCGCGCCATTTGGTAGCAGCGCCGGCCGGGCACATCCGTGGCGCAGAGTAGGTAACTCCCGTCCAGTTGGTAGCCCTTCTTGCTGAGGGCCTCGGTGTAGCCCATCAGCGTGCCACATGCATGGCAGCTCCTTCGGTGCCGTCCTCGAACAGCTGGTACTTGTTGCGCCGGGCGCAGCCCTCCCGCACACAAGTCCACGTCCTACGCCACATACACAGACACGCTCAGGCTTATAGAAACACGCGTGCAGCTACCGAGCCACCCGCACACGCACACAGAGAGAGAGAGAAAGCGTTAGAAAGAGAGAGAAGAGAGGAGGAGGAAGCAGAGGTGAGTGGACTTTTTCGACTGTCGGTACATGACGAGGCTGGAGATGGTCCTACAGGGAACACGACAGCGGTGGCACACCAGCACACACGCACACCAACGGGCACAGCAGTGTCAAGCAGCAGCGACGGGGCGCCCGCGGGCGACGGCCAAGAGGGACCAAGAGTTCAGGAAGGACGCCTCGGCCGCGCGCTGCTCACTCTCCCAATCGATGTCCCCCCCGGCCGGGCGCGGGGCCTTGCCGCCTGGTAGCGGCCGGCGCGGGACCTTGCCGCCTGGTAGCGGCAGGCGCGGGACCTTGCCACCTAGCAGCGGCCGGCGTGGGACCTTGCCGCCTAACAACGGTCTGGCCGTCGAGTCGCCTGGGGGGTGTGTGCGCGCCTGGCCTGCGTCACCGCGGTAGAGCTTCGACTCCCGCTCTGCCTTGGCCTCTGGGTACAGCTTCGACTCCCGCTCTGCCTTGGCCTCGGGGTACAGCTTCGACTCGCGCTCTGCCTTGGCCTCGGGGTACAGCTTCGACTCCCGCTCTGCCTTGGCCTCGGGGTACAGCTTCGACTCAGGGTAGCACTGTGCGCCGTGTGTCAGCAGCTGGTCCACTTCGTCCGGCGGGTCGTAAGGCATACGGCCCCGCGGATATCTAGGCTGGATGCAGGCTCCCGGGCTGCCCGGGTCTAGGGGCGCGGGCTCCACTGGAAGCTGTCCCACTGCAGGCCAAAACAGACAGAGAGCATGAGCGACTGAACCTCTGTCGCAGCCGGCGCAGCGGGCGGGGGGCAGCAGCAGCGACAGAGCGCAATGGACCGGTAGGGGGCGAGCCGAACAGCAGCGGCAGCGGGGAGACTGGTGACAGCCCTGACAGCCAGGGTGTGCGTATACGGCTGTGCGGCGTGGAGCGTGTGTGTGTCGGAGAGCGTGCCTGCAAGGGGAGGGGCGGGCACTAGGTTTGGGGGCAAGAGTACCCGACAGGTAGATTTCCAGGGGCGAGGCGAAGCGCACCCCCGGCCAGCCAGGGCCCGGCGGAGGGGCGCCCTCCACGCCGGCCGGGGTGCTAGCGCTCTGCTCACTCGCGGGCGTTGCGTCCTGGGCAGGCGGCTCGGGGGACGCTAGCTCCGCCCCCCGGCCTCCGCCGGGTGCACCCTCGACCTCCGGGATACCCTCCTCTGAGCTGTCGGACTCCTCTGAGCTGTCGGACTCCTCTGAGCTGTCAGAGTCCTCCTCATCCTCCAGGGCACCCCCCCCTAGGCTCTCCGGCTCGGACTCCACTTCTTCTAGTTCCTCAAGCACTGCTTCTTCCTGAGCCCGCGCGTCGACCGCCCCCGAAGCCACGGCCCCGCTCCCTCCTCGCCCCGCGCGTCGGCCGCCCCCGAAGCAACGGGCCCCGCTCCCTCCTCGCCCCGCGCGTCGGCCGCCCCCGAAGCCACGGATTCCGCTCTGGCTCCCTGCGCGTGTGCCGACGGAGCCGGGGACTCTGCTCCCTCGTCCCGTGCGTAGGCCGCCCCCGCAGCCACGGGCCCCGCTCCCCCGCCCCGTGTGTGTGCCGACGGAGCCGGGGATTCCGCTCTCTCTCCCTCGCCCCGTGCATGTGCCGCCCCCGCAGCCACGGGCCCCGCTCCCTCGTCCCGTACGTGTGCCGACGGAGCCGGGGACTCTGCTCCCTCGTCCCGTGCGTAGGCCGCCCCCGCAGCCACGGGCCCCGCTCCCCCGCCCCGTGCGTGTGCCGACGGAGCCGGGGACTCCGCTCCCTCGTCCCGTACGTAGGCAGCCCCCGAAGCCACAGACTCCGCTCTCTCTCCCTCGCCCCGTGCATGTGCCGCCCCCGCAGCCACGGGCCCCGCTCCCTCGCCCCGTGCGTGTGCCGCCCCCGCAGCCACGGGCCCCGCTCCCTCGTCCCGTACGTAGGCCGCCCCCGCGGCCACGGGCCCCGCTCCCTCGCCCCGTGCGTGTGCCGACGGAGCCGGGGGCTCCGCTTCCTCGTCCAGTGCGTCGGCCGCCCCCGAGGCCACGGGCCCCGCTCCCTCCTCACCGCGTGCGTCCGCAGACGAGGCCACGGGCTCGACTGGCTCGGGCGGGGTCTGGCGCTCGAAGATGTTGTTCAAGACCCGACGGGGCCGGCGGGGCGGAGCGTAGAGAAAGTCGGGGGCCCAGTGCTTAGGCCGGCCAGCTACTGCTGCCAGGCGGGCAGAGCGTGGCCGTCCTTCCCCGGGCCGAGGCGGGGGTCGGCAGGCGGCCCTCGGCGCGGCTGCTGTCAGTCTGCAACAGCCAGCCAGCCACAGCACACCGTGAGTTGCACGAGGGGCACGCTCTTGCCTGCCTAATCCTTCACCCTCTGCCTGCTCCCGCCCGCAGACAACACACACTGCTGCCGCCACCCTCTTTGCTCCAGCCCTGGCCTCTGCTAACAAGGAAAACAGACAGCACGGGTAGTACCTCTGGGGTGGCAAGGGGAGCGGGCACCGGTCCGCCTGGTGTGATGAACGGTGTCCGCGCACTGGACTTCTTGTGTTCCCTAGCCACCGCACGCCGTCTGCGTCCGGCGACCGTACCCTCCGGTTGCCCCTCGGGCGCCAGTGATGGTGCAGGGGTGGTTGAACGTGCTCGGATCGCCCTAGAGGACCGTCGTCCTCTGCGGCTGGACATCAATGAACCTGTGCAGCACAACCAACAATAGTCAAGTCAACGAGAGAGAAGCATGACCCGCCACACTGTCCCTTCACTGTCCACCCCCTTCCTCCCAACCGAGGTCTGTCTCTGTCCCTCTGCCTGTGTGTTGTCTCTCTCTCTCTCTGTGTCTCTCTGTCTGTGTGTTGTCTCTCTCTCTCTCTCTGTGTCTCTTTGCCTGTGTGTTGTCTCTCTCTCTCTCTCTCTGTGTCTCTCTGCCTGTGTGTGTCTCTCTGCCTGTGTGTATGTCTCTCTGCCTGTATGTATGTCTCTCTGCCTGTGTGTGTCTCTCTGCCTGTGTGTATGTCTCTGTGTGTGGGTGTGCCTCTGTGTGTGTGTCTCTCTGTGTGTGTGCCTCTCTCTCTGTATCTCTTCCTCCCTCTCCAGCACAGAGCAATGTAACGAGTGCAGAATAGACAAGAGCAAACTATTTCAAGAACTCGGAGGTGACGGTTGCTTCTTCAAGAACTCAAAGGATAACGGCTAGCACAAGCGAGCATAACCGACAGATCGAAGGTGCACCAAGAAAGCCAGACGCATCTGCCCCCTCTTTCGATCTCCCTCTAGCCATGGAAGCACACGAGCCAGGGCAGGCTGACGAGCCAGGGCAGGCAATAGCAGACATTGCTACAGTGGCCTCGGGTAAGAAAATCCTCAAGCTCCCAGACTAACCTCCCCGTCTGGAGTGAGTTCTTAACCAGACCCTCCATTGCCAACCATTCCTCTTCTTGACAGCACTACACTGAATCCTGGTTATGTTCCTGGCCACCACACCGCTTGCTCTGCTGGCATATGTAGTGCCTGAACTTGCTGCAAAGAGCAAGCTTCTAAGAAAAGAGCTTCTGTCCCAGGTACATGCACGCTCTAGCTTGTGGCTGGCTTAGGAGCAGAAGCGGGCCAGAAAACCTGTTTTTCCCGGTAGGTCTTGCTGATTCGAAACGGGCCGGAAGCCCGTCTTTGTCCGGCCCGTTTTCGAACCGAAACGGGCCGGAAGCCCGTCTTTTGTCCGGCCCGTTTTCGAACCGAAACGGGCCGGAAGCCCGTCTTTGTCCGGCCCGTTTTCGAACCGAAACGAGCCGGAATCCCGTCTTTTGTCCGGCCCGTTTTCGAACCGAAACGGGCCGGAAGCCAGTCTTTCCGTCCGGCCCGTTTTCGAACCGAAACGGGCCAAAAGCCCGTCTTTCCGTCCGGCCCGTTTCCGAACCGGAACGGGGCCGGCAGCCTCTTTCTTTCGGTCTGTCTTTGGCACTTTTCTGAGCCGATTCTCGCGGCTCTCAAAAAACACCGCTCTTGCGGAACCTTTGCTGGTCCTTCGATTGACTGTGTGTTATGTAGTGTACGGCTGTAAACAAGGTGTCACTGGAGGCGAGAGCAAAGGGGAGTGCACAGTGTGAACAGTCGTATTGAAGCGTGCAGAGCTAGTGTAGCTATTCTACTCACCTGGCCCGGGGCTGCAGTTTTTCCTTAGGCAAGAAGTGAAGGGTTCGTTGGGGCAGGCCGCTGCTTCTACTCAGGAGCTCGTCCATATTGTAGGAGTCGCTTACTTAGCCAGCAGCGCCACTTCTCTGTTTCACGGCAAACGTTGTGTAGTGGAGGGTGCACTGCTAGGATCCTATGGTCTGACTCTGTGTCTCTCACTGTTACTCGCTCTCACTGCTGTGGCTGTAACACGTTGTGGTCACTGGTTGTGCTAGTGCATCAAGTGCTGGTGGGCTTTCCTGTGCCCAAGTGCGACAAGACTCTGCGTGAATTCCGGAACAGGTTCTTTTCACTCGTGCTAGGCCAGCTTCAGTACTACCTGGTGCTTCTTAGGTGTATCCTGTTATTTTACGCCTGGGACCAGGAAGAGCTGACACGAAGACTGTTGTCTTTTGTCACTACCCAGAAGCACCGAGACGTATTCTCTTTGTTCGTTTCTGCCTGCTTGCGTGGTAACAACGTCTGTCTTTCTCTCTCTCATGGCTACCGCTGTTGTCTCCCTTGTGATTGCTGCCGGTGGCTACACGCGTTACGCTTCACGCCCGAGGCCTGTTCGCGGCCCCCGCTCTTTGCAGTGTTCAACCGCCGGTACCTGCTGTACAAGCCGGACCCTAGGTTCGCCCTGACCAACGGCTGGTCAAACCCGTGGAGCAACACGTGGGCCGCGACGGCAAACCCTACGCGCTACACGGTGTGGCTGCGCCGTCTTGCCGAGCTGACAGATCTCACACAGGCGCAGTGGGGCTTTACGGCCAGCGGCAACAATTGGACCGTCAAGAGCAACTTTCCCAACGCGTTATTTCCCGGCGGTGGCTACCTCAACGCGCAGGACAACCTGCTCAGCGTCTACGGCGGCAGCGATGCAGCGTCCGTGGGTGGGCTGGGTCTGGGCCTGCCGCCGGCTCTTGCCACGGCTTTTGTGCAGCTCAGCACCGGCGGGTTTTGCGTGCACGCCACGAACGGCACGGACCCCCCCACGCTCTCCCTGTCTACCACCTGCACGCAGAACGCTAACAACCTGTTGGCCCTTTCCGGCGGCAGGCTCCGTGTGCCGTTCCGAGGGCCCGGCGACTACTGCCTGGCCAACGACTACGCGCCCTGCAGCGGCGACTGCGGCCATCAACAGCTGGCCTCGTACTTGGTCTCCTGCGACAGCGTCAGCCTCCTGCCAGACGCCCTGCGCTGGCAGGTCGAGAGCCCTAGCCAGCTGCTGCATGTGTGGTCCGGCCGGCGCGCTTACCTAAGCACGACGGCCAACAGCCTGCTCGTGTCGTGGTCTAGCGCCTCTACCCTCACGGTGACGTACCCGACCGTACAGTCTTCGCCCTTCCATCTGTACAGGCTGTCGGACAACTTCTGTGCGGGCCCGCTCCCGGGCGCAAGCGCGGTGGCGCTGCTGTTCAGCCCCGAGGCGTGCTGGCAGCCCGCGCCTTTCGTCTGGGAAGGGGGGCGCATAATGTACTTACCCCGCCGGGACTGGGCGCTGAGCAATTATAACGGGCCCTTCTGGACCAGCTGGGCTGGCGGCACGCGCTACGCGGTCATGCTGTGCCAGGTCTCGACGCTGACGGACACGTCGCAGCTCTGGACCTACAACGCCACCGCGCAGACCATCATCCAACCCCTCGCGAGCCCCTTGTATATGAACACCGAAGACAACCAGCTGGGTCTGTACACAACCGTAGCTACCATTGGCGTCGGTTCCGGGCCCGTGATGTTCAGCCGCTGGGACCCGCCGAATGCGATAGCCTTCCAGCTGACCAGCAACAACCTGTGCATGACGGCCAACACCGGCGGTGCAGTGACTGCGTCCGCCTGTTCCTTGCTCGGAGCCAACGTGCTGTGGAAGGCAAGCTCTGGGCGAAGCCTCCTTCGGTTCCCGCTGCTAGGCGACGGGGGCTACTGTCTGTACAACACGTATCCCGGCAGTGGCGGGGAAGTAGCTTCGACTATAGTCAGGTGCAGCGCCAACGATCTGATGCCGTCTCGCATGACCTGGCACTTTACTGGTTTCACTATCCTGAAGCATAGTGCTACGTTGGCACCGTCTTTGTACGATAATACTCCAAGGCATGTTGTTGGTCCTACCAACCCACGGTAACGACTATTTTTGTGTAGCCCGAGCATACACACACACACACAAAAGAAAGCACAATGCATTTCAAAGAAACCGGACCCAGCTCCGAACTTGAAAGGGAGGCACTTTGCTACGAAGAGAGGAAAGGCGAAACATGTACGTTGAGCGTTCAACTCACACAAAAAGCCCCCCCCCCCCCCCTTTTCCCCACCTTCTCCCCCACCCACGACATGCATACGCCATTCTCTCCCCCCCTCCTGCAAATAATTCGTGCACTCAACGGGGGAGGGGAGGAGAGTGTTCGGGGGGGGGGGGTTAGGTGGTATGAATATACCATACCTTGGACCCAAGCGCAGAAAATTTCTTTTTTCTGTTTTTTTTGTACAAGTGATGGAGTCCCTGGCCAATGATTTTAAAAACCCTTGAGCTTTTCAAATCCTTCTCCCTTACTCCTCCCTCTTATCTGCCTCTTCATTGGACACAAAAAAGAAGATTGCGCGCGCCGGCCTCGCCGGCATGTCTACCTGTCCTAGAATTACTTCTCCCCTCTTCGTTCCCATGGCGTCTTTTTCCCTGGGTCTTTACACAGCAAAAATAGTTTGGAGGGTAGGTGGAGTAGAAAATCAGCAATCCTAATTGATCGCCCCCAAGGGTCTTTTGTTTTGTTTCGGTACTAAGCGCAGCAGTCGAGCCAGCCCGAGGTCCAGGCGAAGTCCACCATTTCCTGGCGCTGCGCCGCGGAGTTCCGCCAATAAGCTTCAACCGAATAGTTAGGTTGCCGCGGCATAGCCAGCACGCGCACACCCTCTTGGCACAAGCCCTGGTACCCGGCCTGGCAGCCGCGGGGCACGTACACTGTCTTGGTCACCACAGGATCCAACAGCGCAAACATGAGCGCGGACGCCGTGCTCTGCGCCATGGCCCACGCCCGGGCGCACCTGAATCGCTGCAGCTGCGCCCCGTAGTCGGCGTCTACGTCCAAGTAGAAAGCGTGCGCGGATCCCGGGCGCTGCAGGCTGGGCAGAAGCGCGTGTTTCTTGTCTTCGGACATGAGATACATGTCGCCTTGCTCCGACTCTGTAATGCGCTGATAGAAAACCAAGGGGGGCTGCCCGTACAACATGCTAGGAAAGTTCGTGTTCGACCCGTCGCCTTCCATGATGTCGCCCGAGCGCAGGTGCGCGTAGATCGGCACCACTTTTCTGCATTTAGCAACGAACGCCGGCCGCACGAGCGCGCGCTGGCACCCGTACACAATTTGGGCAGCGCTCTCGTGCAAGCAACGATCGCGCACTGCGTCATCTTTGTCTAGAAACCGGGCGTAAAACCAGGGCCAGTGGTTCAGAGGGCTTTCTTCCTGCACGTGCGTACTACAATTCCGGGCCACACTAGCGCCGGGCCCCCGCGCCGTGCCTCCCAGAGAGGCAAAATCAAAGTCTGAGATCACGTTGGACCACAACCAGTGGTTTTTGATTGTCAGGCGAACACGCTTGCCGCAGCAGTATGCGGCCGCGAGCATGGTGTTCACCGCAGCCACCATGTTCATTGTTCCGTGCGAACTGTTCTCCAAAATCAGTTCGTGGTCCAAGCTGCGCTGGCTGCGCGTGCTAGACATAAACCACTGACAATTGTTCGATTGTTCCTTGTAAACTACGCGGTCGGGGAAGCCACTGTTGTTTGGTTTCAGAATAGCCTCACTGCTATCGTACGAGAAGGCAGTGTTTCTTCTAACAGCAGGGAATACTAGCAGCGTGGTTATTGCGACTAGACACGACAGGCTAGCCACCACCGACAGTCTCCTTTGCAGCATACAGCCTGTTTGCAGGCGTCCCTTTTGATCGATTATAAAACCTCTCGTGAGCAAGGCAGCCTCCCTCACCACCGCTCCCCGGGAGGTCGCGCGCCCCCTCCCTTTTCTCTTTTCGTAAAGAAATTGCGGGTGTGAAGAAAGAGGGGGGGGAGGAGGTGAACGAACGCTTGATTCAAAGAATCGGGGTAGAGCTGTCGCGTGTTTCTCAGGGAGAGAAGGGGAAAAAGGACGGGAAGGATAAGCAACGGTTTAAAGAAGCAGAGGATATAGGCACTGAATAGACTGGATGATCACAGGTAAAAAGTGTGACTTAATGTAAATCACCAGCCGGGTGACCTAGTAGAAGAAGATGTTAATAACCCCGATACCATTTTTTATGCAAACACATTTAATAAAGCTTGGGGAGATGCATGACGTTCGCCAAAAGAGCTAGCTTTCCGCTCGCGCAAGCTGGCAGTAATACTAGCTTACAGGCGCCGTGAGGGTTGTGTGTGAACGACCAGCGCGTCAGCACTAGCGCTCAAGTGTCTCCTAGGCTAGAACATCCACGACGCCTAAAAGTACTAGTCCCTTTTGCCTCAAGTGCATGAGGCAAATTGATAAAAGAGTGAGGCAAATTCCAGCAAGTTTTATGCTTGTTTTCTGTATTTTATTGATAATTAAACATTACTAGATAATAAAAAAATGAAATTTAAATGAAATTTCAAGTTGGTAGGTAGTGAAAAGAAGCAAATATGGATGCAAAAAAAAGTGACATAGTGGCAAAATATTTGCCTCAAGTCTGCCTCAATTTTGCATCATTTTTGCATAAAAACTTATGTAATTTTCAACAAATAACTTTGTTTTAATAAAATAATGAATTTATATATGATTTTGTTGCATTTTTCACAAGAAAATATTGGTGGCAGGTGGCACCTGGTGACTCACATTTTCATGACTGGTGACAGTATTATTACACTAAGTCAAAATGGAAAAACATTAGTTCCAGCAAGTTTTATGTTTTTTTTTATTGATAATTAAACGTTACTAAATAATAAAAATTGAATTTACTATGAAATTTTCAACTTGATCGGTAGTGAAAAGAAGCAAATATAGATGCAAAAAAAAAAGTGACAGTGGCAAAATATTTGCCTCAAGTCTGCCTCATTTTTGCATAAAAATTTATGTAATTTTCAACGAATAACTTTGTTTTAATAAAATAATGAATTTATGTATGATTTTGTTGCAATTGGCACAAGAAAATATTGGTGGCAGGTGGCACCAGGTGACTCACATTTTCGTGACGTCACAAAATTATTACACTAAGTTAAAATGGAAAAACATTAAGCAAGCACGTCATAACACTTAATATATTGTTTTTCTTTCATAATTAATCATGGAGAATCTAAATATATATAGTTTATTATTAATAATAATAATATTAAGATCATTAACTCCAGTTGAAAATTGCCACATTATTTTTTCAAAATTTCCCTAAGTCATATATTAATACAACCAATACCGACTGTTTTCCAGCGCAGATTTAATTACAAATTCAATAGAGAAATGATTTAGTGAAGGTCTCTTAGCGCATTTACAGGCTCCCATTCTTCTGATGAAGAGGCAGACATATCCGACCTAAGATTTTGTTCTCTAATCGCTGCAGCCTCCCGTTCTTCGTCACTGCAAGCAAAGACCCTAGCAAACTGACGTCGGACACGAACACGAGAGGCAGAATGAGGACGATTTCTCTGATTTATGCTGGAAGCTGACAGAAGGGGACTATCATCGGAGCTAGATGAAGACGCTTTTTGTTTCTCGTCCGGTTCGGGGCTACCAATTCTCCGCCGCTTACGTAATCGACCACCACCTGCACGCCTGCGGCCACCAGCAGGTTGCTGCTGCGCCCCACCTTCAGCTCTGCGCACCTGCTCTAAATCATCAGCAAACACAGACAATACTCTTTGAACAAGAACAGGCTTTGAACCACTTCGTCGCTGGCCCTTCTCTGCCAGCCACGACTTAAGTTCTTTCACGGTAGCTTTCTTAAGACCCTCCTCAGTAGGATTTTCAGCAAGAATGGAAGTAACCCGTAAATGTGGAGCGGGAAAACTGCTTTCATCATCAAAATCGTGGTGCCTTTTTTCTTCCTCATTGAGATGCCTTGCTCCGTACCAAGCGGGATGAACGGGTGCTGCGCCCTCGTTCACAAACGAAGTCCTGGCCACATAAAGCCGCTCCTCCTCCGTCAATTTACTTACGTTTTCCTGCACCTCTGCTCGATCTGGAGGCACTCCCCACACATCCTCTGGCAAATCGTCCAGAACGCGAAAATGTGCTAGCCACTCATGCCCCGACTTATCCTTCATCGCAAAATGGCCCGGTCTGCCTGGCAAACCCCCCTCACCTTCGAATCCGTCCCAAATTATTCTGGTAAGCTGCGAATGATCAAGGACCTCATCGAACCACTCCTGCTCTTCCCGGGAGCAATACTTACCCGCTAAATACCGCACGTCCTTTTTGATTTTATCGGTCACCCACAGGGAATTAGCTAGCTTCTTTGGACGGTCGGATGCTGCACACCGAATGTACATGAGACAAGAAAAAAAGAAAGCACAAGTAAGTACCTGGCTCCTTGATGTACGGCCGAATGTCTTCACAGTCTGCAGAATCATTCACACCATGCCAATATTTCTGGGCGTCCCCCCATGTTTTCACCCTGACGGGGCATGTACCCGCTCTCTGAGCTCCCCGCCAAGTATTGCCAGGCCAAAGGCCTATTCCAGTACTTAAGGCTGGGATTCACGCTACCTTGGAAATACGCCTCCCAATCAAACTCTGAAGCTAAAAGCAAAAGGCAGTATGATTCTTTGTTTTTCTTAAAGCCTAACATTAGCTTGAAAAATGCTTGTGCAAAATTCGTAGTCATGAGTGTAGTGTTATATCCTAGATAGCGCAGCACAAAAAATTTCTGGTCCTGTACAGAATGGGAATGCTTAGTCACCATCCTATGAGTCTCAATGTGATTTCTCCACTTCCGTTGGATAATATGACAGAGAAACATCATAGTTGTGTCGGCAGTGTTTTCAATACCACCGTCCCAGTCAATATACAATTTCATGGCAGCTTTGGTGTGGGGGTGATAAAGTTCCCAACGCAAGAGCCAATACAAAAATGTCACATTTGCGTTAGGTCCATGAGCGATGTTGGGTAAATGAACCAGGATGAAATTTTTGTCATGTGCATACTCGCGGTGGATCTTATTATGAATGCGGTTATCCGTCCGCCACTTATCAGCCTCAGCTTTAGTCTTGAATCTGGACAGGGGGCAAAAAATACATAAAAAATCACACCATCACAATTAAGTTTTACCCTGCCTTGTGTGCAGCTGCAAGCTCGGTACAAAACCCACATTTCGCGAAGTCGCCTTTCCGAATCGGCTTGACCTTGCCGAACTCTGCTCGCCACACTTTCCTTACCAAACTTTCACTGGGGCCATCCGGACTGACTGGCCCGCTCAAGACCAGCTTGCGAGATTGGCCCCCCCACTCCGCTGAGACGTATGCAAAAATCTGAGGAAAATCCAATGTGTCCTGAAGGTGAAAGATACCATCTGCCACGGACTCATTCTCTTGCTCAACGAAAAACTTTTGATGGAGCAAGGTCCAACAAAGATCTTCGTTAGGGGATTCCCTTTTTCCATAGTCTTGAAAGTAGGTGTGGCCTTCCTTAACTCCCGTAAGAGCCCGTCTCACGGTTTTTTCCCCAACACCATGCAACCGTGTCCACATAGTACGGCAGATGGGGGCTCCCTTGTACCTATAAGCTACATTGCCTCTTATGTCTAGCATGCTTTCGAGCTGTGCTGCTACCCAGCCTGCTAATTCTGACCTATTAAGCTGGACTGTGTCTGTTCTAGCCTTGACTGCAGCAAAAGCATCTATCCATTTGTTGCAACGCAAATTTGTGCAGCAGCTCTCACCTATCTCCTCTTTTAGCTCTGACCAAGTGCAACCTAAGTACTTCTCAAAGCTTTTGGGGCGAATCTCCCTGCCTGCTTTCTTTCTTTTTTTTACTTTTCTTTTAAATCTTGTATCAGCAGGGGTCGGTCTGTTGACTCGAGGGATGGGGATACCCAAAGTGATATACAGAGGCAATGTGCTTGTGCGGTAATCTAATGTGTTGTGTGTACCACTATTGCTAGTGCTACATGCTTGTGCTGTGCTGGTGGGAAATTGCAAGGAAGATAGCAAGGGAGGGGCAGGTGTTGTTGGTGAAGTGAGTCCACTAAACACAGCAGAGAAAGTACTACTACTGCTCTTACTGACGTGGGACGGAGTAGAGGGCTCTAACGAGGGAAGCTTGGAAACGACCGGAGGGGCAGGTGTTGTTTGTGAACTGTTTCCACCGAACACAGCAGAGAAAGAACTATTACTGCTCTTACTGACGTGGGACGGAGCACAGGGCTCCAACGGGGGAAGCTTCGATACGACCGGAGTTGGCAACGCGGAACCAAAGACGCGAGCAAAGCTGCCAAGGCTAGGAGTTTCCACTTTGATCGGGGGAGGGGAAGTTGTCTGTTTCGTGTTTGAAGGAGAGGGCAAAACGGAAAAAGTTCCTCCAAACACGTGGAGGAAAGTCCCGCCAACGCCCAGGGTGCTAGCGAGCAGTTTTCGTTTCATCCTAAGGGAAAGATAGAGAGCTACATAGAGATTGCAGGGATACAGGAGGGGTATAGGAGGGTAATATATTAGGAGGCAATGCAGAAAAGTAAAGTGCAAAGCATTCCTGGCTATCAGACTAAGGCCTCGGGGCTGGCATGGGTATTACGTCGCGCGAGGGGATGCAAGTGACCCTTCCCTCTCCCCGCAAGGACGATCGAATCGTCAGGTCCGTCATCAACCGCGCAGTGCAGCAACGCAAAAGCAAAAGTGCAAGGGAGAAAGAGAGAGAGAGAGAGAGGGAGGGAGGGAGGGAGAGGGAGAGGGAGAGAGATAGGGAGAGAGAGAGAGAGAGGGAGAGAGAGAGAGAGAGAAAGAGAGAGAGAGAGAGAGAGAGAAAGAGAGAGAGAGAGAGAAAGAGAGAGGGAGAGAGAAAGAGAGAGAGAGAGAGGGGGGGGGGGGGGGGGGAATTTGCCTCGCTAGTTGCTATCCTGCAAGGAAGCACTGCACAGAAGCAAAAAAAAAAAAGCACATGTGCAAGAAAGGCTGAAAAGAATAGAAATGAGTACCTGCTAATGCAAGGATTTGCAGCACATGGCCAACTAGGTGCAGCCTAAGGAAAATGCGAGGCAAAATGGGTTTTGCCTAGCAAGTTCCAGAAGTGAATGCATGCACAAAAATGCAGTGAAAAAGAAATAGGCCACGCATAAGACAGAACAAAATGAGTAAGATTGGTTACCTGTAATGCTGTGTCTGAGCCGAAACAGCAACAGGAGGCCCCCGACTTGGAAAGTGCGAGGCAAAAATGATTTGCCTCGCTGATTCCTGACACACACCCAAGGACACGGTTTGGAACCGGGAAAAAAAGGGAGATGAAGGAGGAACGCAAATGAGGAGGTTTGCCATAAATGTTTTCCAAGAAAAATGCATAAAACAGCATGAAAAAGTGCCGAGCACAACAAAGTCCTCATATTTTCTCCCCATGACCCCAATCTCTAAAAGGTCTATAGCGACCACCGGTCGCAAAAAACTTCAACTCAGTCATCTGCCGTTCGGACTACCATTTTTCTGGCCGGACTGACTGTGACCAGTTGAACCTTTTTCGAACACCCCACACAACCAGCCCCAAAAGTCGAGTGTTCAAAGCAAAGCAAGGAAGACAGTATGTCCAAAGTAAGTCCACTTTATGCTTGCCAACTCAACCTCTGCGTCACTGCACCAAGTCATTCCCTTTTTTTCCCCCTTGGCCTTTTTTGTTTAGGTTGTCACGCTTATTGGTTACAAGAAGTCAAGGATGACTGGAGACGTTTTCATCGAAGTCGACAGCCACGACAACTGGCTTCACCTGGGCAAGGCTGGACAAGGCAAGGAGAAGTTCAAGTACTCGGGGACCGTGGACGAAGAGTCCTTTCTCAAGGCAAGGAGGCCTCTGTGGGAGTTTCCTGCCAACTTCAACGACGTCCCCGCCGGGTGGATCTGCCGTTGGACGACCCTTGAGGGTGCGGAACGAAAACCCAAGGCAAAGGTAGAATGGAAAGAAGAGGGAGGAGAGAAGAAAGAAGAAAGAATGAAGAAAACAGTGAAACGATTCCACGATGAACAAGTAGCAGATCAGCCGAAGAAGAAGAAGAAAAAGACTGACAACAAAGAGGGAGGAGACAAAGAGAAAGAGAAAGTGAAAGAGAAGGAGAAAGAGAAAGAGAAAAAGACTGACAACAAAGAGGGAGGAGACAAAGAGAAAGAGCCAAATAAGAAGAAGAAAAAGACTGACAACAAAGAGGGAGGAGACAAAGAGAAAGAGAAAGAGATAAAAACCAAGACAGAGAAGAAAAAGAAACCAACACGAGAAAAATTGTCGAAGGAAGACGAGGAAAAGAGGAGGAAGCAGTTAGATGAGATACAAAGGAAGGCGGAAGCACAAGACAAGGCTAGAAAAGAACAAGCACGGAAAGAAAAAGAAGAAAAAGACAGGCTAGAAGCAGATGAAAGGCAAAGGAAACAGAAAGATGCAGAGGAAAAAGCAGAACAAAAAAGACTAGCAGACATAGCTGCAAAAGAAGAACAAGAAAGACTGAGAAATGAAGCACTGAAAGAAATAAAACAAGACAAGCCGGCCGGTACTCAGTCTGGTTCGGATGAAGTGAAAGACACAGAGAATAAGACCATTACTCCAGAATCGTCAGATTCGAAAGCGAAAAGCACGGAGGATGAAGCAGAGTCGAAAAGCAAGGTGGCTGAAGCAGAGTCCGCTTCGCAGAAGCCAGAGTCCAGTTTGCCGCCGAAGCCAGAGTCAAGTTTGCCGGAGGGAGATCCTTTGAAGTCTGCCTCTCCCCCGTTAATCGATGTCGATGGTGTTGACACCGTGCCCCCCAAAGGCATTGCACCCGATGCTTTCTTTTGCCGATCAACCAACAACCATTCTTTTGACAAAGGGGACTTCTGCATAGCGTACCACCCCCCCTCCCCCCATATGAATGCACTTTTTTTTTCATCTCTCCTGTTGTTTGCTGTCAGAACTCTGTTGGAATATGCAACCCCTGGCGACAACCCTACTCGTCAGAAGATTGCAGTTCTCGCAGAGCTGAAGAGTAAGAATATGAAGAATTTGAACACCCGGCCCCGCAAACTGCTCATCACCAGAGAGGGTGAAGAAGTTATCTCGTGCGTGTCAGTTGCATTGTATTTTCTGCAATCAATCTCATTGTTATGTGCACAGGGCGGTGGTGAAGCTGTCAAAGCAATTTCTGAATTGGAAACAGAAAGACATCACTGATGTAAAGAAGACGCTTTTTATTTCTCGAAAGGTAAAGGTTCCGGGTACCAACACTACTTTCCGCCAGTTTCAGTTTATTGGTCAGAAAGCCATCGACGCCGACCGATCGAAGGCTGTCGGTGATTGCGACCCGGAGGTATGGGACCAAGAAATCACCCCAGCTTTGGCATTAATGAGTTCACCCGAACCAGATCCTACTACCGGTGTGGTACCGCAGCGGCCGCTTGACACTCTGCCACGTATATATGATTTTGTTTTCATTGATGACCAGCCTCAGGTAGCAGGTGAGTGGCCGAATGGCAGACCTAAACGTGTGGTAAAGGTGAAGCCTGAACCTACTCCGCCCAACCAGGTTCCAAGAAATTCTGCCCTCGATATCTCTGATAGTCCTTCCAATTTATTTTGATTTGTTGCAGGCTAGCAAGAAGCCGGCCAGTAAGACCAGTACCAGTAAGGCAGCGGCTGCTAGTACTAAGGGGTCACGCAAGAGCAAGCAAGGGAAACAGAAAAAGTCTAAAGTACCTCAGTTACCTCAGTTGCCTGTTGAGGATGATGGTAGTGAGGAACACAAGCCTGAGGATGACCCCGAGTCCGATGATAGATCCAAGCCCAATGATGATCATGGACCCACGCCTGACCATAAGGAGCCACCGCTGACACTTCAATCGATCACGGGCGTTTTTGAGGCCTTGTTGAAACAGCGTCAGCTAGTGACTAGCAACCCGAATTGTCATCATTCCGCTGGACCAGCCGCAAATGTCTCTTCCGCATCCGCCACAAACATCTCCCCCGTTGATTCATATGCGAGTCAGGCTGAAACAGAGTCTGAAAAAAAAAAGCTGCAAGCTCAAGCAAATAAGTTACAAGAGGAAATAGCAATCCTTAAGCAGCAGCTTGCACATGCTCAACAAGCATCCAAGCCAGTCGTTGCAAGTGTTTTACGTACAGGTGCGCAATTGCTTGAGGAAGTAGATGAAAATGTTAGCAGCCAAAATGCAGTCACCCACTATTCAAAATCACAGCCACGCATATTACCAACTCATGCACGCCGTGAAGCAGAGCTGTGGGATTACCACCTTCTTGTCGAGCAGCAAATGCTCGCCCAGCAACATAAGTTTGCTAGGGATACCATACTGAAACGAATGTTTTATTAGTATTTTGTTTTTTCTTTTACGCTTCACATCTCCTTATTGAATTCCTCCATTTTATTTTACCTTTTGAGCTCTCCAGTTTACTCGACTTTGTGAGTGGCAACTTGAAGTTTTTTATTCAACAGTGTTTGCGTAAAATGAAGTCAAATTTATTAAAGACTTGTTGCTAATTATATATATATGTGTGTAATTTAAAAACGCTTTTGATAATCACTGAAATCAATTGTAATTAAATCTGCGCTGGAAAACAGTCGGTATTGGTTGTATTAATATATGACTTAGGGAAATTTTGAAAAAATAATGTAGCAATTTTCAACTGAAGTTAATGATCTTAATATTATTATTATTAATAATAAACTATATATATTTAGATTCTCCATGATTAATTATGAAAGAAAAACAATATATTAAGTGTTGTGACGTGCTTGCTTAATGTTTTTCCATTTTAACTTAGTGTAATAACTTTGTGACGTCACGAAAATGTGAGTCACCTGGTGCCACCTGCCACCAATATTGCTGTTGACATTCAAGACAACAAAAAAAATTGATTTTTCTGTTTTGGTTGGAATTTCAGTTTTGGTTGGAATTTTGATTTTGGGTGAAAATTTGAATTTTTCAAATTAACGGCTATATTCGTCCGCAAAATATCGTAAATTTTCGCGAAATGTTACCGTTAAATTTGAAAATTTGAATTTTTGTCACAAAAATGAAAAACTGTCACAAAAATGAAAATCTGACACAAAATTGAAAAACTAATTTTTGTTGTTGTCTTGAATGTCAACAGCAATATTTTCTTGTGCCAATTGCAACAAAATCATACATAAATTCATTATTTTATTAAAACAAAGTTATTCGTTGAAAATTACATAAATTTTTATGCAAAAATGAGGCAGACTTGAGGCAAATATTTTGCCACTGTCACTTTTTTTTTTGCATCTATATTTGCTTCTTTTCACTACCGATCAAGTTGAAAATTTCATAGTAAATTCAATTTTTATTATTTAGTAACGTTTAATTATCAATAAAAAAAAAACATAAAACTTGCTGGAACTAATGTTTTTCCATTTTGACTTAGTGTAATAATACTGTCACCAGTCATGAAAATGTGAGTCACCAGGTGCCACCTGCCACCAATATTTTCTTGTGAAAAATGCAACAAAATCATATATAAATTCATTATTTTATTAAAACAAAGTTATTTGTTGAAAATTACATAAGTTTTTATGCAAAAATGATGCAAAATCGAGGCAGACTTGAGGCAAATATTTTGCCACTATGTCACTTTTTTTTGCATCCATATTTGCTTCTTTTCACTACCTACCAACTTGAAATTTCATTTAAATTTCATTTTTTATTATCTAGTAATGTTTAATTATCAATAAAATACAGAAAACAAGCATAAAACTTGCTGGAATTTGCCTCACTCTTTTATCAATTTGCCTCATGCACTTGAGGCAAAAGGGACTAGTACTTTTAGGCGTCGTGGATGTTCTAGTGTCTACTCGGTGTCGCTGCCGCCGCCGCCTGCCGCGTCGTCGTCGGAGCTGCCGTCGTCCGGCCGGTGGTCTTCGCAGACGAGGGTCAGCGAGTCGCCCACGACGGCCACCGCGTGCGTCGGCCGCCCCCGAAGCCACGGACCCCGCTCCTTCCTCACCGCGTGCGTCGGCCGCCCCCGAAGCCACGGGCCCCGCTCCCTCCTCGCCGCGTGCGTCGGCCGCCCCCCAAGCCACGGGCTAAAGCGTCGTCCTGACTCAGTAAAACCCGAGCCCACGCAGCACGCACCACCACGCCCCTCCCCCCGCCTCCACTTGGCCTCTCTCCCCTTCCCCTCCCCTCGGGGGGCGTCTCTCTTTCCCCTCCTTCCCTCCGCCGGCCGAGGGCGCGGTTATGCGTACCAGGCTCTAGGGCTTCCCCCCCCCCTCTTAAACTCTGCCCAAGCAACCGGGGAGGAGCCCTAGCTTTTCGTCTGGTGCCAGCTTAGCGGCCCGCCATGCACCTAGCGCTGCTGTTGGCCGCCTGCTTCTGGCCCTCCGCCCGGCCTTACTGCGCCTATGAGTGGCGCGAGCGGCGGCCACCAGACTTGGTCCTGGACCTCTGGGTGCCGGCAGGCGGGGACGCCTGGACGCTGCCGGCGGGGAGTGCCATCTACGGCAACGGCACGACCGCCCGCCGCCGGCGCCTAGCGCAGGGAAGCGGCTCCCCCTTCTGGGTGTTCTGGGGCGACGGCACGCCCGTCCAGCGCTGCAGCGACGCCGAGCCGTGCACGCACACGTTCGCGGCGGCCGGCGTAGTCACGGTGATCGTGGACGGCCCCGTCGTAGACTGGGCCATGACGCCGGCCTGGCGCGAGGGGCTGACGAGTTGCGTCGAGCTGCGGCGCATCCACCAGTGGGGTGGGCTGCAGCTGGCCCCCAGCACGGGGTACCACTTCTACGGCGAGGAGTCGCTCGTGTCGCTGCCACCCCTCGCGGACCTCGACACGTCGCGTGTCAGCAACCTGGCCTTCAGCTTCGCCCGCCTGTCGGCGAACGCGTGCTTCGACGTGTCGGGCCTGCGGACCGACTCGGTCGAGACGCTGCGCGCGGCGTTCGCGAACTCGTCGTGCCTGGCCTTTGCCAACGTGAGCGGCTGGAACCTGTCGCGCGCGACGGACGTGTCGTGGCTGTTCAAGGGCACGCGCGCGGTCGCCATCCCCGGCCTGGCCGCTTGGGAGCTGCCGCGCGTCACGCATGCCACGGGCCTGTTCTCCGGGGCGGCCTTGTTGCGAGCGGACTTGTCGCGGTGGAAGCTCGACCACGTGCAGGACGCCGCCAGCCTGTTGGCAGACGCGCCGCTGCTGGTCCAGAACCTGAGCGGGTGGGCCGTGGCGCTGACGCCGCAGGAGTGCCTCCGCTTGGTGCGGTCGTCGGACCTCGCCAACTGGCAGGCACCGCTGGCATGCCAGCCCTGGCTGCCCTCCGAGACGCCGTCGCAATCGATCACGCCCACACGGACGCCCAGCGGCTCGGTCATGCCCACGCGGACGCCCAGCGGCTCGGCCACGCCCGCACAGACGCCCAGCGGCTCGGTGACGCCCACCAGCTCCGTGACACCCACCAGCTCCGTGTCGCCCACCAGCTCCGTGACGCCCACCAGCTCCGTGACGCCCACCAGCTCCGTGACGCCCACCAGCTCCGTGACGTCCACCAGCTCCGTGACGCCCACCAGCTCCGTGACGCCCACCAGCTCCGTGACACCCTCCGTGACGCCGACCGTGTCAATGACGCCCGCACCTTCGCAATCGCCCGGCGCCTCGACCACCTCGACCGCGTCACCTTCGCTGACAGCCTCGACGACGCGCACCAGCTCCCCAACCTTGTCGGTGACGCCCACCAGCTCCGTGACGCCGACCAGCTCCGTGACGCCCAGCACCTCGGTGACGCCCAGCACCTCGGTGACGTCCACCACCTCGGTGACGCCCAGCACCTCGGTGACGCCCACCACCTCGGTGACGCCGACCAGCTCCGTGACGCCGACCGTTTCAGTCACGCCCAGCACCTCGGTGACACCCACCACCTCTGCGACACGGTCCGCGATGCCGACCGTTTCAGTCACGCCCAGCACCTCGGTGACGCCGACCAGCTCCGTGACGCCCAGCACCTCGGTAACACCCACCACCTCGGCGACACCCACCACCTCGGCGACACGGTCGGCGACGGCGACGGCCACCGCTTCCGTGACGCCGACTATTTCCGTGACGCCCAGTATTTCCGTGACGGCGACCATTTCCGTGACACGAACGCCCACCATTTCTGTGACGTCCACTATTTCTGTGACGGCGACGCCCACCCTTTCCGTGACGTCCAGTATTTCCGTGATGCCCAGTATTTCCTTGACACGCACACCCACCCTTTCCGTGACGCCCACTATTTCTGTGACGCCCAGTATTTCCGTGACGCGCACATCCACTGTTTCCGTGACGCCCACGATCTCCGTGACGCCGACGCCCACCCTCTCCGTGACACCGACCATTTCCGTGACACCGTCCGTGACACCCTCCCGCACGCCGACGGTCTCCGTGACACCGACCATTTCCGTGACGGCGACGCCGACTATCTCCGTGACGCCTACTATTTCCGTGACGCCTAGTATTTCCGTAACACGCACACCCACCCTTTCCGTGACGCCAAGCATCTCGACGACGGCTTCTGCGACAAAGTCAGCCTCACCAACACCAAGCAGAACAGTTACTCCCACTCGGAGCGTGTGCCCCGCAGGATCATATCTTAGCGGGTCGAGCTGCGTGGACCAGAATGAATGTCAATTGAATTTTGGTGCAGGGTGGCCTTGTACGTATGCCAGCTGTCCTTTGACTACGGACGGCTACAACTACGGCAAAGCTTGCGAGGTTTGTACCAATGCTGATTATAGCAGTGGTACAAAATACACTTGCAGTGCCATTGTCAAGCTTCGAATCCGTTACAGTATCGGTTCTACCGGTGCCACCTATTGCGTAATGGGGGATGGCTACGCGGCCAATGTTGGGTTCGGCGCCAGGTTATTTATCCAGCAATCGAGCGCCGCCTGCAATTTTCAATTTTTTAATTTAGGAACGTCAACTACTGGCAGTGATAATTATTATTGGATGATTGCCTATGGGGGTAATAACTACGCCGCCGTTGATGTTTTGACCGCCGGATCGTGGGTGCGTTCTTACTATTTGAACGGGAACGCACCAGCAAAGAATGACTGGAAATATCATTTTTCGTTTGAACCCTTCGGTACCCCCGGAGATGGGCAGTTAGGAATTAGGTACGTTATCAGAACAAGGCAAGACAAAAACATGTGCCTCCAATGGAAAATATCAGGGACGGGAACGTACGATAGTGATGTAGAAATCAGGCCGCTTGACGCCGCTAATTGCCCGCATTTGGAATCCTCGTATTACAGGGATTGGGTTGATAGTGGATCTCTCCATTACGGCTGCCTGTTCCATTTGACAACAGTTGATTACCCAGCAACTTAACTACATGACCAACAAAAATCATTGGCAGAGAGAGGGCGAGGGTGTGTTCAAAGGGCACACGCTGCCGCCGTGGCACAACTGCTTAACGTGAGCAACACAAGATTTTCATTTGGTTTTCAACTCTTGATTTATTTTTCCTTCATTAAACACACTAAACTACCAAAAAGAGCCGCGCGGCACAGCCAAAGCCTTTTTCGGTCAAGCCTTTGTACAGTCCTTCCACAGGTAATCACGATGGTACGTTTGATGCGCCCAGCCGCTGATATCTTTGCGACCGTTAAGGCCGGGCTGCAGGCAGTACCCCTCGGCCTTCATCTTGGCAAAAATACGGGGGCCCTCCGAGGAAACCTCTATCAAGATCCACGTGGGCCGGTGCCTGGTAAAGTTGACTCCATCAAGAGCTTCCAATTCGTAGCCTTCAACGTCTAAGCTCCAGAAATCTATTTCATAGATTTTGTGTCTGTCCAGTACTACTGATAGGGGGTAAGCAGGTATCTTGCCAGAGCCGCTTACCTTGACCATTGGCGAGCCATCGTTGCTTAGCGCGATCTCGCGCGGACCCCCAAACCTGGTCAGGGCGGCGTGCAAACAGAGAGAAGATGGTTCGCGGTGACTTTTGCAAGCAGAGGACTTGGCTTTGGAAGGCTCAATCAGTAGTCCTCTCCAACCAAACTTTTTCTCAGCGGCCAGCGTGTTACTGAAAAGCAAGCCGTCCTGGCATCCTGCCTCAACGAAGAAGCCTCCTGGTTTCGCAAAGACCTGTCTTTCCCTCAATGTTAGATCTAGCGGAACTCCTCCGTCCGCGGTTTTGCAGCAGGACATAGAGATATGGCTAGAGTTCCAGACTTCGGATGACCACACCTCATTCGGTTCTAGCCACCAATCGACTGCCAAACTCATGCTAAGTGTCAGGAACAAGAACATCCTGGCACTTGCTAACTAACAAGACTTGACTAATTGAAAACTGTCTGTATCTGTAGGGATGCCGAACTGTGTGTGAATTAGGTACGAGCGAGGGCACGCTGCAGCACCCTCCTTCCGCCACACTCCCCTGCCCCCTCTTCCCGCCCTCAGCAACGCCCCTGGTTACCTTTGGGTGTGCGCCCGCGCACGCCCCTCCCCTTCTCTCTCTCTCTCTCTCTCTCTCTCTCTCTCTCTCCTAATGCCTGCTGCTTGGAGCAGGAAGGCAGCACCCCCCGGGGAAGGGAGTGCGTGACCACCAAGTAGTGTCGTGCACACAGACTACTAGGCAGACTGTGGGGGCGGATACTGTTCATGCCAGCAATGCTGCTTTAGTGATTTCATCTTCTGGCGGAGCTAGGACTGGCAGCAAGAGAGTGGGAGGGGGGGGAGGCCGGCAAATTCCCAAACGTGGTACCGAGTCGCTACTGTATGTGTGATACCGTGTATTGATTCCGCTCTCACTCGCAGGGAGTTGGCTGGGGAGCGGGGGAAACCTTACTAGAGCTATTGTCAGTCCGCTGTCCTCGCTGTCTTAGTACTAACAGGTACCAGATTTACTTTTACTAACAGATACAACGTAGTGACATCAACGCGCTACAGTTTCTGAACAGAAATTGTGGCTCGTGCTTCATTAACGAGACAGTAGATTTCTTAGCATAAACTAGAGTCAGCTGGCGCACGGGGAGGCCTGGGCGGACATAGGGGTTTTTCCTGCTTAGCTATAGACACTAAGGGAACCGTATTTCGCTGGTGGCCATGCTGTCAGGTCGTGCATGCAGGCCTTTTCGGTTCGAGCTGGCTAGGCAGGAGAGATGTAGAAAAGAAGAGGTGGCCATGGGTGTAGCCGCTGGAAACGTGACGTGACGGGTCATCCTTCAACCGCCATGGAATGCGTCGCGGCCGACGGGCCCACCAAGGACAGAACGCAGTCTTCGCCCTAGCTTTCATTAGCAGCTGAGCCGATTGCTCAGCCAGAGGCAAGTATGGGATCCACTGGAAAGCGCCGTGCCGTCTCCCTACCCTGCGCTCCCTCCCCCCCCCCCCCGAGCTTACTCGCTGCCGCCGCCGCCGCCTGCCCCGTCGTCGTCGGAGCTGCCGTCGCCCGGCCGGTGGTCTTCGCAGACGAGGGCCAGCGAGTCGCCCACGACGGCGGCCGCGGGCGCCTGGCACACGTGGCAGCTGCCGTTCAGCAGGCGCCGGCACAGTTGCAGCTCCGCCCGGGAGCAGACGTAGCACATGCCCTGCCACGCCGGGAACACGAAGAAGCGCGCCATTTGGTAGCAGCGCCGGCCGGGCACATCCGTGGCGCAGAGTAGGTAACTCCCGTCCAGTTGGTAGCCCTTCTTGCTGAGGGCCTCGGTGTAGCCCATCAGCGTGCCACATGCATGGCAGCTCCTTCGGTGCCGTCCTCGAACAGCTGGTGCTTGTTGCGCCGGGCGCAGCCCTCCCGCACACAAGTCCACGTCCTACGCCACATACACAGACACGCTCAGGCTTATAGAAACACGCGTGCAGCTACCGAGCCACCCGCACACGCACACAGAGAGAGAGAGAGAAAGCGTTAGAAAGAGAGAGAAGAGAGGAGGAGGAAGCAGAGGTGAGTGGACTTTTTCGACTGTCGGTACATGACGAGGCTGGAGATGGTCCTACAGGGAACACGACAGCGGTGGCACACCAGCACACACGCACACCAACGGGCACAGCAGTGTCAAGCAGCAGCGACGGGGCGCCCGCGGGCGACGGCCAAGAGGGACCGAGAGTTCAGGAAGGACGCCTCGGCCGCGCGCTGCTCACTCTCCCAATCGATGTCCCCCCCGGCCGGGCGCGGGGCCTTGCCGCCTGGTAGCGGCCGGCGCGGGACCTTGCCGCCTGGTAGCGGCAGGCGCGGGACCTTGCCACCTAGCAGCGGCCGGCGTGGGACCTTGCCGCCTAACAACGGTCTGGCCGTCGAGTCGCCTGGGGGGTGTGTGCGCGCCTGGCCTGCGTCACCGCGGTAGAGCTTCGACTCCCGCTCTGCCTTGGCCTCTGGGTACAGCTTCGACTCCCGCTCTGCCTTGGCCTCGGGGTACAGCTTCGACTCGCGCTCTGCCTTGGCCTCGGGGTACAGCTTCGACTCCCGCTCTGCCTTGGCCTCGGGGTACAGCTTCGACTCAGGGTAGCACTGTGCGCCGTGTGTCAGCAGCTGGTCCACTTCGTCCGGCGGGTCGTAAGGCATACGGCCCCGCGGATATCTAGGCTGGATGCAGGCTCCCGGGCTGCCCGGGTCTAGGGGCGCGGGCTCCACTGGAAGCTGTCCCACTGCAGGCCAAAACAGACAGAGAGCATGAGCGACTGAACCTCTGTCGCAGCCGGCGCAGCGGGCAGGGGGCAGCAGCAGCGACAGAGCGCAATGGACCGGTAGGGGGCGAGCCGAACAGCAGCGGCAGCGGGGAGACTGGTGACAGCCCTGACAGCCAGGGTGTGCGTATACGGCTGTGCGGCGTGGAGCGTGTGTGTGTCGGAGAGCGTGCCTGCAAGGGGAGGGGCGGGCACTAGGTTTGGGGGCAAGAGTACCCGACAGGTAGATTTCCAGGGGCGAGGCGAAGCGCACCCCCGGCCAGCCAGGGCCCGGCGGAGGGGCGCCCTCCACGCCGGCCGGGGTGCTAGCGCTCTGCTCACTCGCGGGCGTTGCGTCCTGGGCAGGCGGCTCGGGGGACGCTAGCTCCGCCCCCCGGCCTCCGCCGGGTGCACCCTCGACCTCCGGGATACCCTCCTCTGAGCTGTCGGACTCCTCTGAGCTGTCGGACTCCTCTGAGCTGTCAGAGTCCTCCTCATCCTCCAGGGCACCCCCCCCTAGGCTCTCCGGCTCGGACTCCACTTCTTCTAGTTCCTCAAGCACTGCTTCTTCCTGAGCCCGCGCGTCGACCGCCCCCGAAGCCACGGCCCCGCTCCCTCCTCGCCCCGCGCGTCGGCCGCCCCCGAAGCAACGGGCCCCGCTCCCTCCTCGCCCCGCGCGTCGGCCGCCCCCGAAGCCACGGATTCCGCTCTGGCTCCCTGCGCGTGTGCCGACGGAGCCGGGGACTCTGCTCCCTCGTCCCGTGCGTAGGCCGCCCCCGCAGCCACGGGCCCCGCTCCCCCGCCCCGTGTGTGTGCCGACGGAGCCGGGGATTCCGCTCTCTCTCCCTCGCCCCGTGCATGTGCCGCCCCCGCAGCCACGGGCCCCGCTCCCTCGTCCCGTACGTGTGCCGACGGAGCCGGGGACTCTGCTCCCTCGTCCCGTGCGTAGGCCGCCCCCGCAGCCACGGGCCCCGCTCCCCCGCCCCGTGCGTGTGCCGACGGAGCCGGGGACTCCGCTCCCTCGTCCCGTACGTAGGCAGCCCCCGAAGCCACAGACTCCGCTCTCTCTCCCTCGCCCCGTGCATGCGCCGCCCCCGCAGCCACGGGCCCCGCTCCCTCGCCCCGTGCGTGTGCCGCCCCCGCAGCCACGGGCCCCGCTCCCTCGTCCCGTACGTAGGCCGCCCCCGCGGCCACGGGCCCCGCTCCCTCGCCCCGTGCGTGTGCCGACGGAGCCGGGGGCTCCGCTTCCTCGTCCAGTGCGTCGGCCGCCCCCGAGGCCACGGGCCCCGCTCCCTCCTCACCGCGTGCGTCCGCAGACGAGGCCACGGGCTCGACTGGCTCGGGCGGGGTCTGGCGCTCGAAGATGTTGTTCAAGACCCGACGGGGCCGGCGGGGCGGAGCGTAGAGAAAGTCGGGGGCCCAGTGCTTAGGCCGGCCAGCTACTGCTGCCAGGCGGGCAGAGCGTGGCCGTCCTTCCCCGGGCCGAGGCGGGGGTCGGCAGGCGGCCCTCGGCGCGGCTGCTGTCAGTCTGCAACAGCCAGCCAGCCACAGCACACCGTGAGTTGCACGAGGGGCACGCTCTTGCCTGCCTAATCCTTCACCCTCTGCCTGCTCCCGCCCGCAGACAACACACACTGCTGCCGCCACCCTCTTTGCTCCAGCCCTGGCCTCTGCTAACAAGGAAAACAGACAGCACGGGTAGTACCTCTGGGGTGGCAAGGGGAGCGGGCACCGGTCCGCCTGGTGTGATGAACGGTGTCCGCGCACTGGACTTCTTGTGTTCCCTAGCCACCGCACGCCGTCTGCGTCCGGCGACCGTACCCTCCGGTTGCCCCTCGGGCGCCAGTGATGGTGCAGGGGTGGTTGAACGTGCTCGGATCGCCCTAGAGGACCGTCGTCCTCTGCGGCTGGACATCAATGAACCTGTGCAGCACAACCAACAATAGTCAAGTCAACGAGAGAGAAGCATGACCCGCCACACTGTCCCTTCACTGTCCACCCCCTTCCTCCCAACCGAGGTCTGTCTCTGTCCCTCTGCCTGTGTGTTGTCTCTCTCTCTCTCTGTGTCTCTCTGTCTGTGTGTTGTCTCTCTCTCTCTCTCTGTGTCTCTTTGCCTGTGTGTTGTCTCTCTCTCTCTCTCTCTGTGTCTCTCTGCCTGTGTGTGTCTCTCTGCCTGTGTGTATGTCTCTCTGCCTGTATGTATGTCTCTCTGCCTGTGTGTGTCTCTCTGCCTGTGTGTATGTCTCTGTGTGTGGGTGTGCCTCTGTGTGTGTGTCTCTCTGTGTGTGTGCCTCTCTCTCTGTATCTCTTCCTCCCTCTCCAGCACAGAGCAATGTAACGAGTGCAGAATAGACAAGAGCAAACTATTTCAAGAACTCGGAGGTGACGGTTGCTTCTTCAAGAACTCAAAGGATAACGGCTAGCACAAGCGAGCATAACCGACAGATCGAAGGTGCACCAAGAAAGCCAGACGCATCTGCCCCCTCTTTCGATCTCCCTCTAGCCATGGAAGCACACGAGCCAGGGCAGGCTGACGAGCCAGGGCAGGCAATAGCAGACATTGCTACAGTGGCCTCGGGTAAGAAAATCCTCAAGCTCCCAGACTAACCTCCCCGTCTGGAGTGAGTTCTTAACCAGACCCTCCATTGCCAACCATTCCTCTTCTTGACAGCACTACACTGAATCCTGGTTATGTTCCTGGCCACCACACCGCTTGCTCTGCTGGCATATGTAGTGCCTGAACTTGCTGCAAAGAGCAAGCTTCTAAGAAAAGAGCTTCTGTCCCAGGTACATGCACGCTCTAGCTTGTGGCTGGCTTAGGAGCAGAAGCGGGCCAGAAAACCTGTTTTTCCCGGTAGGTCTTGCTGATTCGAAACGGGCCGGAAGCCCGTCTTTGTCCGGCCCGTTTTCGAACCGAAACGGGCCGGAAGCCCGTCTTTTGTCCGGCCCGTTTTCGAACCGAAACGGGCCGGAAGCCCGTCTTTGTCCGGCCCGTTTTCGAACCGAAACGAGCCGGAATCCCGTCTTTTGTCCGGCCCGTTTTCGAACCGAAACGGGCCGGAAGCCAGTCTTTCCGTCCGGCCCGTTTTCGAACCGAAACGGGCCAAAAGCCCGTCTTTCCGTCCGGCCCGTTTCCGAACCGGAACGGGGCCGGCAGCCTCTTTCTTTCGGTCTGTCTTTGGCACTTTTCTGAGCCGATTCTCGCGGCTCTCAAAAAACACCGCTCTTGCGGAACCTTTGCTGGTCCTTCGATTGACTGTGTGTTATGTAGTGTACGGCTGTAAACAAGGTGTCACTGGAGGCGAGAGCAAAGGGGAGTGCACAGTGGGAACAGTCGTATTGAAGCGTGCAGAGCTAGTGTAGCTATTCTACTCACCTGGCCCGGGGCTGCAGTTTTTCCTTAGGCAAGAAGTGAAGGGTTCGTTGGGGCAGGCCGCTGCTTCTACTCAGGAGCTCGTCCATATTGTAGGAGTCGCTTACTTAGCCAGCAGCGCCACTTCTCTGTTTCACGGCAAACGTTGTGTAGTGGAGGGTGCACTGCTAGGATCCTATGGTCTGACTCTGTGTCTCTCACTGTTACTCGCTCTCACTGCTGTGGCTGTAACACGTTGTGGTCACTGGTTGTGCTAGTGCATCAAGTGCTGGTGGGCTTTCCTGTGCCCAAGTGCGACAAGACTCTGCGTGAATTCCGGAACAGGTTCTTTTCACTCGTGCTAGGCCAGCTTCAGTACTACCTGGTGCTTCTTAGGTGTATCCTGTTATTTTACGCCTGGGACCAGGAAGAGCTGACACGAAGACTGTTGTCTTTTGTCACTACCCAGAAGCACCGAGACGTATTCTCTTTGTTCGTTTCTGCCTGCTTGCGTGGTAACAACGTCTGTCTTTCTCTCTCTCATGGCTACCGCTGTTGTCTCCCTTGTGATTGCTGCCGGTGGCTACAAAGTGAGCGCACTTCAGCAGGCCCTCATACAAGCAGCGGGAGCTGAAACACTGGGGTGCCTCGAGTACCTAACCGAGCACACCCAGGTTCTCTTCTTGTGGCAGCTACTTACTTCCGATTGGCAGTTGTGTGTAAGATGTGCTGTGCTGCATGTAGGGGGGCAAACCCTGGACTGTCGCCTCGGTCGGTGCCTATCTGGCGGATAGGAACACCTCTACTGGCTGGCCGCTGCTGCCAGCCAGAGAGCCTGTCCTAGTGGACGAGTGCGGTACGGTGCCCGCACTTGCAACCACTGTCGTCCTAGCCTTGGTCTGGTGGTCAGGACTGTGTATAGCTCCGAACCCCGCTACCGGTGGGCTGGACCTGCAGACCCTGGCTATGCTGGTGCAGGGCGATATGATTATCCTGGGTAGTCGCACGTTCCGGTTCTGCCCACCGCCTACGTACCTACCGCAAAAACACCTGGCCGTTTAGGCACAAGCTGTGTCTGGACGAGCAATGGCGCCAACGCGCACAGGCCCAAGAACGGGGAGACCTGCACGCGCAAGGAGACTTATTTGCGTTTCTGCAAGGCGTGCAGGTCGGGGGCTGGAACGCCTGCGACCCCCTGCTCCCCGCGCTGTACAATGCCCGGACCAGGGTAACCCCAAGCTAGGGTTTGCTGCCTGTACTAACTCTACTTTTGCTTGGCAGGTAATGAGCTTGCTAGGCTACAAACCACAGCCTGTATTAATTATAGCACGCACGGTCTACCCGCAGGAGTTCATTTACGTGAACTACGGCAAGGCTTTCTGGGAGGAACAGAGGCACCTCTAAGAGAAGGGGACTGTACGTTCTGACTACAGGGCACGTAGTCCCAGAACATTCGGAGACACAATGTTTCATGAGTACACCACCGGTTCATAATAAACTTAAGATATTATGCTAGAGCCTTTAGGGAGCAGCGCCGGCCTGTACAACCGCTCGGAAGCTAGCTTGAGCGCAGAGCCTGTTTGGCGAGAGGACCGATCCCTCCGGAAGGATCCGGATAAAAAAACTGCCCGGCTTAGGACAACACCCGCGCTTCTCTTGCAGTGTTCTTCTTTGGCCGAACGAGTACCGGTTGTATTAATCTTAGTCGCATATCCTGGTACGGCTAACGTTCCTTCCGTGTGTTGTCTCTGTCTGTCTAGCAGTACAGAGGCTAGCTTTCGTGGATCTGTGTGCCCCCCCCCCCTGGCGATGTGTAGTCGGCGAGGGGCACATAGGAGTATGTAGGTGTTGTTCTTAAAGTCTTTTCTTCGCTACTATCTTATTATTGTTCTTCTTCTTATTACCTGTCTGAGGTAACAATGATCATTGCTGCTGTGTCAATCAGAATACTCATACCACGTGTGACTGCTATGCTTGTTCTTATTTTCGTTAGTTGGCGTCATGGTTAGTATCTATTATTATCGTCGTTTTGTTATTCTATCATGGCTGTTGATAATTACTCTCGTTATGAGCATAATATCATCTAGGTGTCTTACTATCCGTTTTTTTATTAGCATCCTTGTTTCTCTCTCTCTCTCTCTCTCTCTCTCTCTTTCTCCCTCTCTCTTCCTCTCTCTCTTGCAAGAGCGCGTAGTGTACGTAGGTATGTGTGTACACGCATAAATAGATGTAAGAATGCATACACACAGAAATAGACACAAAAAGGCGCGCACGTGTAAATCCTGGTGTGTGTGCTTGTAATTTGAAGTCGTGGAGGTATGTGAGCAGCAGACCGCGTGTTAGTCCGACCTAAGGTAGACGACGCGCCCCACGGGCAGGTGCCGGCAAGCACGCTAGCAACCGTAGCTCAGGCTTTTCGGACAATAGCACACTCAGGTTTTAACATTTGTCTTGATCGCAATGCTAACAAAGGAGGTACTTGTCGCAGTGGATGCCTAGCCACGCGTCGTTGCTGAGCCTCCCTGGGGGCCGAGACGC